>VWZX01004918.1:1409190-1543118 GCA_013399015.1 Galbula dea
GGAGAAGAAAGAAGAAAAACAGAGAAAAAGGGAATAAAAAGTAAAAGAAAGGAAAAAAAAAAACAACCAAAAAATAAAAGGAGGACAGAAAGAAAGGGAAAAGAAAATAAAGGGAAAGGAGAAAAAAGGAAATGAGGAGGAAAGAGACAAGCATTTTCGTGTTTACAAACCCTGTCCTCAGACCAAAGCAAGGCAGCCCCATCGGCCGGCTGGTCTCAACCCAGAACCTCTGTCTGCGCTTCAACTTCTGGGAAAACACCTCAGCTGCCAAGGAGCAGCCTTCCCCGGGGCAAATTCCCGCTCCGCTCCCCGACCCCCCGGGCCCGCTTCTTACCGCCAGCATCCGCCTCCCCGCCACCACGGGCCCTCTAGCTCCGGGCGAGGCGGCAGCAGGCACCGGCCGGGCAGGGCCGGGAGGGGGCGGGACCGGGGGACACTCCGCCCCGGCGGGGGGAGCGCTCCTGCTCCGTTCCTGCGGATTTCCTTCTCCGCACTGTCTATCGTCGAAAGGGTAAACGCTCAAAAAAAGACACCCCCAAGATCGTCAAGTCCAACAGTTAACCCAGCACTGCCAGGTCATCACTAAACCCTGTCCCTCAGCATCACATCTCCAAGGCTTCTAAACACCTCCGAGGGACCGTGACCCCACTACTGCCCCGAGCAGCCTGTGCCAAAGCCTAACAAGTCTTCCTGGGAAGAAATTTTTCCTGATCTCCAATCTGAACCACCCCTGGCGCGATTTGAGGCGATTTTCTCTTGTCCTCTCACTGGTAACCTGGAAGATGAGACCAACTCCCATCTTGCTCCATCTTCCTTTCAGGTAGCTGCAGAGAGAGATAAGGTCTCCCCTGATCCTCTTCCTCCTCCTCAGACTAAACAACCCCAGTTCCCTCACCTGCTCCTCATAAAAGTGTTTACAACTATTTTGTCAAAAGTGAAACCTGCTGATTCCTATCTTGCTAGCACCCAATATTCTTAATGGGAGACAGAAGACCACTTGTTTCTAGACTTTTTTGAACTCTTTGCCTTTTATTTCAGCAACACATTTCTGCCAAAGTCCATCTTAACTGAGAATTCAAGCTAAAAAGCATAAGAGTCAAATTCTTCTCTCCCTCTCACTTAAGTCATTTTTCACTCAGTACTATTGCTATTAAAAAACCTCACAAATATAGTAGTGCTTTCCCTATTCAAGCACTGTGTATTCACCACATATATATTGGTTATAGAAGTTTAGCATACTTGCTCTCTTTCTGTGGGAGATTCAGTGCTTGTTGGCTTCAAAAGCTCTGGACCTCCTGGGCTAGATCAATAACCTAAGAAAAACTTCTTGTCTAATTGTTTGGACTGAAAATAAACCAGACTCTCCAGACGTCAGACATTTCTGACATAATGGCACTGAAATAATTGTTCATGAATAAAGTTTTCTGCATTTACTCTTCAAGCACAAATGGAAGCCTTCTAAGTCTGAGAAGAAGGAAACTTGAAGCTTTAGTGGGAGGGCAAACAACTATGAAGACTCACTTTGTGCTAGGTGCCTCTATACTCACTTCAGAAGCAATGAACTTTGCACAGAAAAAGTCTACAAGAAGCGACATGCCATGGCAGTCTAGCTTCCAAGTCAATTCATGAAGGAACCCATAGTGCTTAAAGTAACTAGAAATTTCTTGAACTCTTTGATTTAATTTGTAGTTTTACTCTTCTCAGGACCAAGATGGGTTGTTTAAGAGAGACCACAAAGACAATTTTTACACCAGGCCTGAAATTCAAAGGTTACTTCATTAGCAAAGACAGAATCACAGAATCATTAAGGTTGGAAGAGACCTCTAAGATCACCAAGTCCAATCATCAACTTATCACCACCATGCCATTAAACCACGTCCCTCAGCATCACATCTAGACACCTTTTAAACATCACCAGGGATGGGACTCCAGCACTGCCCCAAAGCAGCCTGTCCCAATGCCTAACAACTCTTCCTGGGAAGAAATTCTTCCTAATGTCCAATCTAAACCTCCCCTGCTGCAACTTGAGGCCATTTCCTCTTGTCCTTGCACTGGTAACCCAGAAGAGACCAACCTCCATCTCGCTCCCATCTCCTTTCAGGTAGTTGCAGAGAGAGATGAGGTCTCCCCAGAACATCCTCTTCTCCAGACTAACCAACCCCAGTTCCCTCACCTGCTCCTCAAGAGACTTATTCTCTGGACCCCCTCAGCAGCCTTGTTGCTCTTCTCTGGACATGCTCCAATGCCTCCACATCTTTCTTGTAGTGAGGGGCCCAAAACTGAGCACAACAAAATTTTGGGCTTACAGGGTGAATGAGAACTAAAAGCAGTTCAACTAAAGTATGATTTCTAGTGTTATCTCTGCAATATCACATGTAAAAAGTTTAAAACTCTCATAGGGCTGTTAGCATGGTAGTTTGCCATACACATTACTCCAAATGAAAATCATAAGGTTATTGTGCAGCTCAGCTGCATGAGCTCAGTACTGAAGCTATGCAAGTTTTTGCCCTCTGTAAGAAGCCAAGTGATTCTGAATTAGCACTGACATGTCTACAGCTGCCTACACAAACAGCAGAGGCAGACAATGAGAACTGCCTCCAGGCAAGTTTCCATGTGGTGGATTTCATAGCCCCAATCAGGCCTTGGTTTATAAAGGTCCCCAAAAGGTCTCCTCTGTCCCCATCTGCAACCATGATAGCAGTTCAGCAGACACAATTATAGTCAAAGCAAGTTTCTAACTCTCTGCTTAAAAGAAACATTCAGGAATTGGGGCAAACATGGCCTCTTCTATGGAAACATGGTTTTAATTCACTGCTGAGTAATTTTGCAAGTAGTAACAGAAGCAGAAAATGCAGAATAAGACAAAACAAGCATTCTTAATAGAGTGGCATCTAGCCTTTGTGGGAGGAAGCAATCAGAGCTCTGGTAGCAATTACAATTTTTTACTGCACTAAGCTTTATTTTTATTATGACCCTGCTGTTGTTAAGATAGGGCTCTGAATTAACTTTACACATGTACTCTATTGAACAACAACAGGTTTGCCCAGCTGACAGGACCAGATTGTTTCCCAGAGTTTAATATAACAGTAGATTTACATTAAAACATAAAAATGTTCACTTTGCTCAACCAAGCCAGTAAATAACTTCTCCAGTCTCATGAGAGGTGAGAGGTGGATAAAAAGTTTATTTCCTTTCCTGTCTGCAACTGATGCTTTGGATATCTGGGCAAATCTGCTCTTTGGAGTTGTTGAAGTACAACAGGCTCCTGCCCTGCCCAGAGTCAGCATCAAGAAAACATGCTGGGCCAAAGACCTTTCCCCACCAAAAATCCACCTCATCTGTCAGCCAGGGAAGGTAATCCTGATGCTTGTTCTACTCTGCAGGTACAAATTAGAAATGAAGCTGGCTTGGTAAAAATGGGAACATGCCCTGTACAAATCACCACTGCATTGAAACAAAGGTGGGAAAGCGTTTCAGTCTTGCTACTGCTGCTGCTTGGAGCACTACCAGATGATCACATCTAGTGTGAAGATCCTGGCACCACTATTAGTGAAATCACAAAATCACAATGCTAGGGGTTGGAAGGGACCTCTGGAGATCATCTACTCCAAACCCCCTGTCAGAGTAGGCTCACCTGCTGTGTGGGTTTCAGATGTCTCCAGAGACAGAGACTTCACCACCTCCCTGGGCAGCCTGGGCCAGTGCTCCACCGTCCTCAGAGGCAAGAAGTTCCTCTTTATGTGTAAATGCAACTTGCTATGTTCCAGTTTGTGCCTGTTACCTCTTGTCCTCTCCCTGGGAACCAAAGAAAAAGGCCTGGCCCCATCCTCCTGACACCCACCCATGAAGTATTGATAAGCATTGGGAAGATCCCCTCTTAGTCTTCTCTAGGCTAACCAGCCCCAGTTCTCTCAGCCCTTCCCCAGAAGAGAGACATTCAAGTCCCCTAAATCATGTTGAGCTGATTTACAATGAATCTGAAAGATTTAGCAAAAGACATTGCAAACATCACCATTTTTAAATGGCACTTCAGAGGATCAGGATTATAGCACAAATGTAGTTATGTATGGAACAATTTAGAATAATCACATCATTATTAAAGCAGCAATGAGATGCTTGCACAGCTTATGGTATCAGCCTAAGACTCCTCTTTTAGAAGTTAATCTTTCAGGCAGGAAAACCTCTGACCTGTAAGAGCTTAAGGCATCTTAAAACAGCCATTGTATTTGGTGCTTCTTGGGTACTTTCAGAACTGATGAAGCAGTAGTTCATAAGAGGGCAATCTTGAATTTAAACTCATTCATGGTTATAGCAAATATTTATTTTGAACACACAAAACAGGCACTGGGGATGTATTTTCAGCAATCAAAGACAGCTAAATCTTTTGAAATCCATAAAAGTGTTAGTATAGGTCTAAAACAAAGTCCAGAAAGAATTTTTGAAGATCCAAGTTTTTGAAGTCACCAATAGAAAAACCATGCTGTTATCTGAATTAATCACTTTTTTATGACTGAGAGATTATTCATGAGGTACCCAACATTATAGAGAAATTAATTAAGCACTCTAAATATGCTCTAGAAACTTGTGTGTTACAATGAACTGTTTATTAAAGACAGAGCTAGCATCAGGATTTTTGTTTAACCCTGGTTTTACACTGTATTGTTCTAAAAATTTTCCTACTTTACAACAGTTTGTCTTTAGTTTCCTGATAGAAGTATTCAAACAATCAATTATTGAACATCAATTCTAGTATAAATCCAATTTCTTTGCCCAAATTTTGTGCATTCCATAATAACCAACAGACCATTTAATACAGAAATAGTATCTCATATTTCTGGAAAACTGTCTCAAAGATGAATGCTGTAGGCAGCCTTCAGCCTTTTAATAGTATAGCACTGTTCAGTACCAGTTTAAGAGCATCTGAGATACTCAGAAATTGATTCAGAACCACCAGGTTAGTGGTTAAACACAAGCTAGTTGGGCAATTCCACTGCTTCTAGCTTCTGAAGCCACTGAGTTCAATGTAATACACTTATGCCTGATCACTGCATTACTGTAATAGTATCCAAAAGATCACTTCCATTTTTTTTCCTAGATTCTGTTTTTGTGTATTGACAGCTTGGGATTGCCTGGAACTTACCTAAAAACATGCCCTTGAAAAAAATGAGGGTAGCTTGAGTGATCCAAATTGCCTCTTCCTGAGCTGATTGGTAAAAGCTTACTGCTGACTGGTGAGTGGGGACACCCAAATACACATCCAAATAGATACTGCAAGGCAAAAATGCTGATGAACTAACATCCCTTGGAATTGTACATAAATGCCTTTAGATTCTGGATGAACTCTAGTCTGGATGTTGGGGGTATGCTCTGTTGCAAAAACAGTCTGACATAACAGAGACATTCAACTTTTTCATGTACTTTTTTAAACACTCATATCTTCAAAGCCTATTTTTTAGTTAGGCTGGTCAAAAATGGCATAAGCAAAACCTTTCTCTGAATGCAGCCACCTCTTAGTAGCACCAGGAACAAGTTCAGCAGTTTAATTCAGAGAATTCAAATACAAGAACTGAATCAATTACCTTCACTGCAAGACAAAAGTCCTCAGAAAAGGCAGCTTCAAAAGAACTGAAGCAAGCAATCAGCTCCCAACCCTAACTGAAACAGCTGAAGCTCCATCTGGTTCAATAAAATGGTCAGAAAGAGAGCAAACACTTCCCTCCCCTCATTAGCAACCCTCAGACAGTTTAGCATGTCCATTCTGTCATTCAAATGAAAACCTGTATCAGAACACTTCCACCATTGTGATCCATACAGATCAGGTGCTGCTTTGCCTTTGAGCAGACAAGAAGGTGAGAAATGTTAATGTGGACTCTGGGTACTCTGCACACTGCAGCACCAGGTACAGAAACACAGCCTGGCTCAAAAAGCAGCACTACTGTGAGTCACAGAACTCTTCTCATTAATTAAGCTCACCTCACCTGGTAGAGATGTTAACATCTCACCACAACAGCACCCTGGGCAGCCTGGGTAGAACTAGAATTAAGCAAAAAAGCCAAGCTGTTGTTGTGTAGTTGATTTTATTATTGCACACTAATAATACATTATTAACACAGTTGATATCAGAGTAAACCTTTATGGGACAAATAAGTGCCATAATGCCAATTATGGAAGAGAAGATCAGTGTAAAGGGTGGAGCAGTACAGCATCTGATCAAAACAAAAATGAGAAAATCACTGTGAAAACTCAGGGTATTAGACTTCACTTAAAAAATAAGCAATTCATAGGAGAGGCCTGAAAGTCACAAAACTTCCCACAACATAGAAAAAGCCATGTGCATCCCCCCAGAGAATCCAGCAGAAGTTAATTCCATCAAGACTTTTTGCAAATTCAGTGTTTAAATCTTCTACATATTTCATGTTCTTTCCTGTAAGAGAGCACAGCAAGCTGCTCTATTCTACACACATTGTTTCACTCTTTGGAGGCAAATTACAGTCACAATTTCCTCTAGCTCTCAACAGCTATTTCAACCAGTATATATACAGACATGTGTAAACAAAACACCTAAGGGCTTAAAGCAATTTCAGAGAAGTATCCCAGTTCAGCTATTTGTGCTCTTTACTTCAAACCCCAAAGTGCCAAACACAAGCAGCAGCACTACTGCAGTCTACAATAAAAGAATGATCCCATTTACTTGTGGGAATCTCTAAAAATCATTTAAAGCCACAATTCCAATTCAAAAGGGTTGAGAACAGGAATAATACATTTACAGGAACTGCAGAGCTTGCATGGCCAAAAATGTCTCAAAACTGATTTTGAAACTGTTATTAACAGGTCATGTGCACATGGACAATGTAACAAAAACCAGACAACTCCTGCACTGATCCAGATCTGTTAAAGCATAATCACACTTGAAAATATACAAAATCTGAAGTCATTACATGAAATTAAAACCTGGCTTTAAAAAGTGCACAATAAAAACTGAAGGTAATTAATGTATAAATTATCCACAGAGGGTGTGTTTCCTGGTTTAGAGCCAACAGTTAAGTTCTGGTTTGTCTGTTACAAGTTCTAAATATTTTCAAGCCATTTACAGCACCAAATCAGTTTATTAGACCCAGTACTACCCTCTACTTCCTGGAACAAACAGGAATTGGACACAGAACCTTCACTCTCTGCATCCTGTGCAGCAGCAGCAGCCAAAGAGTTGATCAGCTGCAAGCTATCGATTTTTGTTCTTCTTGGAATTTCCCTGCAGCAAGAAAGAAGTGAACAGAAAATATCATTCAGAGAAGGAAATCTAGACAGACAAAACATACAAACCTAGCATCTGATCATTGATGCCTACAGCAAACAAAGTACAGTCTATCTGAAAAGAGTTCAGAGGCTTTTAATAAGAGAAGCTTGTAACTTCTTGCTCTGAAAATCTCTCTTCACAAAGAGGAAAGTAGCAGATATTTGAAGCAGCAACATAAAGTGTTTCTTCTTTCCCACATGGAAGTTTTGCAAGGTATTTTCTTCACTGAAGCATGCAGGACCAGGTTTGGAGTTTTCCACTGGCTGAGAGTAAAGAACTGTAGCTTGGGAATTGCTTTCTTAAAGAGTAGCACTGCAGGAATGCCAAATACAAGCCACAGACCTGCAAACTGCAGCCAGTGCCTGCTGTCAACACCAGGCAACTTACCTTACTAGTCATCTTTAGTGTATCAATTTCTTCCCTTTGTTTAGTTAAGGTTTCATTCATACTGCAGAGGTGGTCACTCATCATACTTAGCTGATCCTCATAACTTCTCTTTGTTGTCATCAATTCATCCTACAGGAAAAAATAACAACCAGAAGCCTTTGCTCAACACAAGTGACAACTGGCAAAGCAGCCAAATTCTACCTCCACTTAGCAAGCTATACTTCTGATGCTGAATGTGTGCAATAAAGTTAAACCATTGGGGGGAAAAAATTGCTTTATGAAAGAAAGTCAGTAACTGTTTTTCTTTTACCTGAAGTCTCATGCATGGTCTGCTCCCCTTAATGCTGCTCCATTTCCTTTAGAATTTTCCCCCCACTTTTTATGGCTTACAACAGATAAGTTTTCCAGCATTGCTTCCAGACAAGAAACAAGTTTATAGAGTTAGAGCACAGCCTGTATATGAATATTATGTAGCAGACAATGCTGTAAGAATCAGCAATCCACATGCAGTTGCAATGCTACAGTCTCTGGGGGATTAGACACACGTGGTGGGGTAGTGTGCATGAATAGAACACAGCAATGAAGAGATAAGGACACTTTAGGAAAGGCAGACAGGAAGGGGAGAAGTCATGCTTTAGCTGAAGGGGTGGTTTGAAGACAAGATTTCATAGGCAGGGATCAGAGGAGAACAACAGGGGTGATATGGTAGGCATCTGCTACAAGCAGACAAAAATCTCTCAACCCCACACCCTAACCCTCATGAGGGATTTGAACTACTCTGACATCTCCTGGAAGGGCAACAAAGTGGAACACAAGCAACTCAAGAGTTCTCTTAAGTGTGGTAAAGAACTTCTTAGTACCAGTGATCAGTAAAGCCTAAGAGATGCTCTCTGCTGGACCTGGTACTCACAAACATGGAAAAGCTGGTCAGCCATGGGAAAGCCAATGGCAGCATTGGCTGCAGCAACCATGAGCTAGTGGAATTTTAAGACCCTGAGGGAAGTAAGATGAATAGTAGAATTACAGCAACCCTAGATTTAACAAGAGTAGATTTTGGCTTTTTTAAGGTCTGCTTGGCAAGATCCTAGGTAAAACTGCGCTGGAAATTAGAGGGCTCCAGGAAAGCTGAATGATCAAGGACAGAGCAAAGAACAGTCCAGTGCTTAGGAAGAGGAGCAATTGTGGCAGAAAGCCAGCATGGCTGCACAGGAAACTTCCAATTCAACAGCTTGATAGGAACTCTCTCTGCTCTGACCAAAGGAGGGGACCAGATTACCTTCAGAGGTCCCTACCAACCTAAACAACTCAGTGATTCAATATTATGCAGACAACTAACCATACAAATTGTGTGCCTGCTATCTTTTCTAAGGAAGTTTAATATGTCATTGGAGATCAACTTCTCATGCTGAGCTGGATACTGACAGTGAAATTTGTTAAAGGAACAAATCCAAAGAGCACTTTGTGCTTATGAACAACTCTTAAGTGTGTTTCATTACATTCACTGCTTGTATTTTAGGTATCACCATCTCAAGACAGGTGAGCAATAAATACATGAACCAAATATAAAGAAAACATGAAGGCATTTATGAACTGAATATTTACCTATGTTTTGGTTTAATATTGGTGCCTTTCTCAACTGTGGGGAGGGGAAGCACAAAGGACAGGACATTCACAGGATGTCTGGTGTAAGAGTTTCTTACATACCACTAGGGTTTTCACACCATATGACTATGGACCTAGTAAAGGCATGACCATGCTCAACAGTTGTAATTTTTGTCCTCCAACTTCCACTTGCACATGATTATGAAATGCATCTACTCCATCATATAACACTTTACTTGCCTGTAATCTACTGATGTTTTGACTAGCTAGCTTCAACTCTTCCATGAGAGATTCCTTGGACTTCTCAGCTAAGGACAGTCTTTTGGCAAGTGCTCGACACTGTCAATTAGAACAGGACAGGGAGAGCAGAAAGTTAGTTCCAGACTATTGCCTTGGGTCATCTTTCACAGACTGCTTTGGATGTTTCTGCCTTTCTGTAATCCTTAGGTTTCAAGAAACTTCCTCAAACCTTGTGCACATTTTTCAAACACAGAGGTAATGTAATAGTTAACATGAATTTGTGTTTCTTTTACCATGTTGCCAATATGCTCCTCTAAGTATCTCATTTTTCACATCATTACTAGGAAATAGTTCTGAAGTAAAAAACAACACAAACTCACTTCACACATAGCTCAAATATCAGAGAGAGATGGTTCCTCCATGCTATGTCACCTACCATTAGAAATGATTTGCTCTGTCAGCCTGGAGCTTTGGTATATTCCACATCAGTTAATTATCCAAGTTGAAATGGCCACTACTGTCATGAAAAATTACTTCATGATTTGAAATGAAAACAAGAAACCCCAGATACAATGAGTCACTTTGTTAACTCCTGAAGTGAACTCTAACTTAGGCCTAGCAACCAGTTTCTCAGAGGAGAGCTGTTTCCATCACTTCATGATGCACTCAGATATTTGTGAATGACATCAACATCACTAAGACTAAGGCAAAAACCAGCTGGGTAACTAAAGCCAGCTGCTTCAGCCTGTATGTACAAGCCTATACATGATGCATATTACAATTCTTAATACACCCAAGACAAGACCAAAGGATTTATTTTTATGCATATCAGACTACAGCCAAAAAAAGCATGCCAGGAACAGATCTTTATGAAACATGATGTTCCATCTATTTCAACTCACTATCACAACAGTTGCCTGTGGAAAGCTAAAAAGTGGCTTTACTGTTTGCAGTGCAGACACTGCTTTTCCATACTCACCTCAGCATGAAAATGTACAGATTTGCTGTCAGCAAGCTGCAGATGAGATGTAAGCTCTGCTATCCTTGCCATATAGTGGCTTTTTATCAGGTCTTCACGAGACTCAACATCTGGAGCCTTGCAAAGCAAAAATGTAAGACGACAGGTATTTATGTTTAGTAGACCAAACACATCACAGCACCCTCCTCTATATCAACTTCTCTTCTTTCCTTCTGAGGCATAGGTGCTCTACCCAAAAGCATTACATTCCCCAAACACAATAGACAAATTATAGCAGGTAACTCTGCAATTTGTCACTCTGGTGATGACTTCTAACATCAGACTTCCTTAAAGGACAAAAAGCTGACTGAAGATGTAAGAAGATAGCTTGATTTAAAGTCTCTGATGAAGATGAAAATCCAGTGGACTGCTTTCACCCACAGAAAAAATTACTGGCTTTTTCCCCACCAAGGAAGAATTCCTTTGCATAACTAAATTTCAGAAGCTCACAACAGCCAGAACTATTTCAAATGCTGCATGTTCCTGAAGTTTCTTTACACATTTGAACTTTAAAAACAAAAAAAAACCAAACCCACAAAAAACAAACCACAAAACACAGCCAAACAAAACCCTACAACCTAACAAAGAAACCAACCAACCAAGCAGTTTACTGTAAATTACAGAGTAGCCAACTAGAACCAGCTTTCACAACTTGTCATGACTGACCTTCAAGCTCAGCACCATGCAGGAACTTTTTAGAACTTGTATCAGTTATGATCTGGCCCCCATCCCCTTCTAATGACACCTGCAGGAGTAAACTAAAACACAGCAGTTTCCCTGCTGTATCAGAAAAGGGAAAACCACGGACTCTCAGCCTGCAAAGTTCCTGCTGGGGCAAGTGTTGCACTTACGGCAGTGCTAAAGAAAGAGTTAACATTTAGTCTGGTAACTGTTTCTCAGTTTCTTTCAGTGTCACCTCTAGTTTGGGATAGCCTCTATTGAAGTGTTAAATACCAGGCTACAGCCTGTGACTCTTTGGCAGCTTGAGCCCTTCCTCGAGAGTTAAGGATTGAGGCTTGGAATGCAGTTAGGGTTACTGTAGTACAAACAGACCAATGCTTTCCCAAAATTACAGAGGGCAGACCTGGACCACAGCTGACACTGCTCCAAACTGCCTACATGAATAGAAGATAACAGCTCACTAGACAGAAGAATAAAATTAAGAAATACATGGATTTCAGAAACTTGAACACAAGCATGAAGACTACAGGGGTGACTCATGCCATTATACTACAGCATTCTTTGGAATTAGTCTAACAGAAACAGAACTGAAATATTTCTCAGATGTACTTTAAAACAGATACCTTTTCATTATCAGTAGTTACAGTCAACATTCCAATCTAGAAGAAAGAATTAAAAACACTTCAGTGAGAACTACAAAAACAGATACCATAGCTGCAAGTCATTTCAGCTTCAGTCCCAGAAGGACTAAAAAAAACCTCTTGCAACAGTTAAAACTAAACCCAAAGGTAAGTACTTTCACCTGTAACATAAACAAGGGTAATAATACACATGAATACCTTGAACAGAATTAATGCTGACACCAACTCCCTAAATACATCCTTTGCCTTACAAAGTACAGCAAGAGAAAGCAATAAAGGCAGCAAGATGCAGCTAGCTTGTATGATTACTCAACTCCTTGAGAACATGAAACTAATTCTGAGGTATGTTAGACTAAAACATTCCTTTTCCTGTTTAAAAGCAAGGAAAGCCAACTTGGGTTCCTTGAGTGTCTTCTGAATTCCTCTTTCCACTTTGACTAGTGAAGCACTGACAGAACTCTAGCAGAGGGGTGTATGCCAATGACTACTTCCATGGAAGAATATCTTCCCAGAGAATCAGAGGGTTTTTTTCTGATCTCAACAGGACTAGATGTTTAGGTTTATGGGAAATATTTATACAATATGTTGGCCTGTGAGTTACACTGAAGAACTGTGGCTAAAAAAAGCCATTTTCCTCAAATGGATCCAATGCAGGATCAAATGCTTAAGATGACAGTTTACTTCAAAATTGGAGGTTTCAAAACAATCCACTGGTCATTTTTATCCTGGAGTAGGAAAGTGGGGAAAAGAAAAAAAAAAGAATAATTCTACTGAGTGCTGAGGAGGTGTATTTATTTGTTAATACTACTTCAGAACTGATAACTCTGAGGAAAGGCCAATCCCTTTTAAGTACTAGTAATAAACAGGAAAAAGCCATTTACCAACAAAGAACAAGGACAGAATGCATGCCATGTCCAAACCCAATTGTTGAAGCCAAGCTGCATGCACCTATGAGTGCTACATAAAGATCAGCACACCAGAGGACACTGAAGCTTGAATAGCTCCAAGTTGAAATTAAGCTATAGTAAGCTGACCTGTTATAAATCTTATAATCCATTTAAAAATTACCTACTTCTGTTTGCTTTAACACACCAAGAGATGAAAAAGGTATTGAAAAACTGGAGCTGCCCTCAGCTATAAACTGCTTGTAAGGCTTCCTAATACAGTCAGAGAAATCAGTAAGTTAAGCACCTGTCATTTCCCCCTCAGCCACACAAGTACAGAACTACAAAAATATCTCCACAATACTAAAAGACAGGGAACAAAGTTTCAAAACCAAAGAAGTCCCAAACTCTGCAGCACTATTAGGAAGCAGCTTTTCAAATAGAAGGAGCCCAAGTGTGACTGCATTTCAACACAGTCAAAAAGCTTTCCTTATTAGAGTTCCACTGATCAAAGAGCATGACTACTAAGTAGATTTTTCTCTCTTGAAGGAAGGAGGTCACTTACCAGACTAGTACTCTTAATAGGTTCCCTCAGACTCTTTTCTGTGGTTTCCTTCTTTTGTTCAGCTACATTGGGCAAAACAGAATGCTCTTGTATAGTTTCAGTTAAATGCCCACTAAGGGAGTTCTTCAGTTTTTGGTTTTCTTTCTCTAGCTTTATTTTAGCTAACTGGGCCTCCAACATCCAGTGCTCTTTTTCTTGTTCAAGTTTTGCAATTTTCTCCAAACTCTGCTGGACCTTGAGGATGGAAAGTTTACAGTCCAAGTTATTGACCACAAAGGGAAAAAAGCCACACAGGAAAAGTTTGAAGACAGTCTTACTTTAAAGCATTGCAAAAGTGAGCTAATGAATAATGTAGCAAGTGAACAACTACCAATTGGAGCTGTGTGCTCAGCTGTAGCCATGTGTCAAAGATGACCATGTTATTAGCCTGAAACATGCATCACAAAGGTACAGTTCATAGAGCCAGCTACATCATAGTAGGTAAAAAAAACCCCACAAACCAGGAAATAATTTTATGAAAACCTGAAAGATGTGTGCCAGGCACTAGCATTGTCTTGTTCTGTGCTAGAAAGGCAACAAAATCTCTCCCCTCCCAGCTGCTCCACCTCACACACTGCTCACTTGGGCAGATAAGAAATCAGCTATGGAACAGTACAGACCATACCACTCCACTCATTTCTGTGCAAATTCATCTCATCCCTGCTAATAGCCTTTGAATATTGGCCACTACAAAAAAAACCTAAACCCAGAAGTCTGTTTCCTCAGGAAAAGTTCAATGACAGTCACTCGAGCACAAGCTGTGCTTTCAAGCTAATAAAGAAGTTTTAGTATCAGTCCCACATGAGATAAGCAAACTGTGTAGGCCTTTTAAATAGCATGTAACCTCCCTTTGCTTCATAGAAAAATAGATGCACACTGCAAGAACTATAAACTCTCATCTATTAATAGTCTTCTTTAAAGAAAAATCATTGCTCTTAATCAGTGCTAATAAATCCTGCACAGTTCAAAAAAGCACTCAATCTTTCATAACATTAGAAAGTAGTACTTCAATTAGTGCTTTATTCATGTCTTTATTTTGCATTGATTTGAATCACTACATTTATAAATGAAGGCTTCAATGGCAAAATCCTGTCTCTTCTAACTACATGTTGATTCTCAGGAGAACAAGTCTTAGATAACCCAGCCTGACAAGTTTGACTTTCAAAACTCTGAGACTGTTCGAGTCTCATTTTAAGCTTCAGTAGATTCATTTATATGTATAAGCAACCACACAAAAATATGTGGAGACTATTTGATACTACTTCATCCTTATAGAATACACTATCATGTGTGTTAGTAAACCTGATGCCAGCATACCTGCTGTGCAAGACCTTCTCTGCTCTCCGTGGAACTCAGGAGAACTCTGCGATTGGCTAAAGCCTCTTCATAAGGCACTGAATCTGCACAAGGCTGCAGGAGGAGAAAAGAAACCTTTAAACATGTTCTCAGTAGAGCAGAATGTGTATTCTACACTATTCCTATTGCCCTCCTTACTTTTCTAAAGGGAGGGAAAACATCTTCCAAGTGTTTTCCAGCCAGCAGAAAAAAGATTGGTCTGACTTCACTAAAAACCACCACCCCAAGATGCACACCTGATTAAAGAGTGCTCAGGCCACTCCAGAGATTAATGACCAAATGAATCTTAAGGTCCACTTTACAGACACTGCAGGAAAGTGATTTAATAGCAACTGTTAACCACATCATCATTTAATGGTTGATTTTAGTGGAGGTAACAGGGAGATCTGGTAGTGTTCAGTCCTTTGGTTCAGAACACTTTCACCAGCATAGCTCCTTTCAGATGCTACTTTTTTTTCTGTAGCTGTCCACTGTCTTCCAGTGACTAGAAGTTTAAAAATATGACATCATTCACTCCATATTCCTGGTCAACAAGGGAGGAAATCTAAAAAAGCAGCTACCCTCTTCTCCTTGGAGTCTTGGCACAGAAATAACCAGTGGAAATGGGCAATAGCAGAATTGGCACAAACCCTCAGTGGTGAGAGCAACTGTGCTCTCTAATTTTTTCAATAGCATTATTACTCTAAGGGTTCCATTTCCCCAGCCAAAGATTTTCTTTCAGAGAACCTCAGTACCTCCAAATACTGAAAATCCTTAGTTTGTATTCTGTTTGGCATAAGCAACTACCAACAGAACTGTGCTTTCTCTGTGTGAGCATGCTAGCTGAACAAACCTTCTTCAAAGACTTCATGTAAGCAACTGCCTTTTTCTTGTACTGCAGCATACACTGAGCTGAAAGAGGGCTGATGAACTCTGTTCCTCCTTTAGGGCCATAGCTCAAGGAAGTAGTGAAGTGATCCAAGTTGTTGCTAAAGAACGAGGCAATCTACACACATTAAGAAAAGTCACTTGTTAATGAAGTTGAGCAGGAAGATTCAGCAGAGCAATTACTCTTTCACAAGAAAAAAGGTTAAGTATTTAGTGAAACTGGACTCCACAAGAATTTCAAACAAGCTACAACCTCTTCCACATAACTTAAGACCTTAGTAATGCAACCATCCTCTCACAGGATCCACTTTTATCACCCATTCAGTTAAAATCAACTTGTAGCCTGAAAACACCTTAGAACAAACCTGATACTGTAAGTTAGTAATCAGAAGCAAACATAAATTTTCCAGATCATTCAACTAAGATTTAACAAAACAAAACCAAAACTTGCACAAGTTAGTGCATTATACTGAAATAAAAACACCCATTACCTTGCCTGCTCCATTTGTTAAAGCCACAAGAGAAGATAAAATACAGTCATTTGTAGTTATGAGTTTCTGTGTGGCAGTTGGAACATCTTGCTCTAAAGTAGCTTTCTGACTGTAGTGCTTGGAAATATCTAGAAAAAGAAAAAAAAAACCCACATTTATGTCAAATTATGATTTTTGTTTCAGCTCTGTTAAACAGAAAGAAGCAGAGCTGAACCATAACAATATTCCTGTACTCTCACCTTTTAAAATGTCATGAAATCCATGAAGACTAGCAGCAATGTTTGTAAATACCAAGCTGTAATTTGTCCTAAGAAGTCCTTCTGGTTTTGTACCTGTAAGTACCACATAAAAAGAAAAATATAAAGCAACATTAAGATCTGACCATGAATGAAAAGAATCCCATTTCCACCTACTGGAAATATTGCCATGGAGTATGAGAATCATAAGATTTACTTGCTTAAATTTCCCCTTCAATACCAAATCTATACATACACCAAATTTTACCAGAGTAGGCAGGTAAAAGACTTCCAATTCTCCTAAATTTCATTCAGATTTTGCAAGTATCAGCTGGTTTGGTCTCAAAAAAGCAATTCTGCATGCAGAAAGACTGACATGCTCACTGCTATAGGAAGGACCACCTAGGTCCTTCCAAAAATTGAAATAACCTGAAGTTATACAGTAACTGTTTCCTCTTCTTATTTACACTATGCATTTGGAGATAGTTTCTCCACACATATACACACTGAAGTTTTTCTGATTTTTAGTCATTACCATGAGAGTTTAGTTTAATAATCTTAAGAACAGGAGGAGCTGGAAGTAATATTAAGTAATAAAATGCAGTCTAGTAACAACTTGATGGTTAAAAGATGACAACAGATACACTGTCAATCATACCATAAAAACCTCCAGCCACTTCTCCTCCAGGCTTAACTCTATCTAAAACATGGCACATGCCACTGCTTGGCAATTTCCAGGCCTGTACCATGCCCATGTCTACCCAAAAGAACTAGTGTGGAGCATTAAAGAAAGTCTACAGCACAGCCTCCCAGCCTGGATAGAAGAGGGTCCAGTGTGACACAGCATCCTGAAGAACTCACTTGCCTCATAGTTTAGACTGTACCAAAAGAGTAGCATTAATCTTGTTTTCCTCTCTCTCAGAAGTGGCATTTTGTGTGTGTACATATGGTTTTAAAAAACCCAGTACAAACCCACAACCAACCAAACACACAAAGAAACAAAAACCCCCAACAAACAAAACCCAGCACTGATCCCAAAGAAAAATTTCTATCTTCCCATTGCAAGGTAACCTGGCCAAAACTGGCACTTACTTGGTAAGGCAAGAAGACTAATATATGTGTGTAGCTTCTCAAAGACTGCAGTCAACCTCTTCATGTCTCTGTGTAGCTCCATGTTTCTAGCTCTTAATGCAGCTGTGCAAAGAGAAGACTCACACTCTTCTTCCAAACTAGGAATATATGAATTATTTTTTTTTTTTTTTACAAAGTGAGCAATTCTCTTAAATAAGTTCCTAAGTTTTGGAATAGGTAACTAGTGTTTTCTACATCTCCAGTCCAAAGCAACAATAAACTGCAACTTTATTTTAGAAAGGTTAATATATCACACTAACAGAGCAATACATGAAAATGACAGTGTGCATGTAACACTCTTAGAAGCTTCAGTCCCAAGCCATGACAAGGAATTAATTCTATCAGTTTAAAGACTTTTTCCTCTACTACTTCTAATCTATCTTTTGCCTCCTAAGGAGCAGGAGAACAGGTACAAAGGTAGCATAAACCAAGCATTTTCTTCTTCCTTAACCCAAACCCTTCTTTTTAAGTAGTCCTTTGAACCAATAATTCACCTCCCTTTGACCCACTCAGGAACAAAAGCTTTTCACTGCAGAAGGGATGTGCATCTGGCCAAATGTTACTCATTGCTACATTTACTGCATGATAAATAATCTTCAGACAGTCTCAAGAAATTAACAGTTGCAGTGTATCATAGCTGAATTGTACCAATGCTACTGGAAAACATTAAGAAATATTAAAAATCTGTGCAGTTTTCATTAAAGCCTCATCTTGGGGGCAGGGGGGAAGGCCTCAAAATGCATATTTTTAGCTGTAATGCCCAGCTGAAAAAAAAAAATCAGGCATAACCTAATGGCTCAAAAGCCAGCAAGCAAAAAGAGAGAAGTTCTGCCTTTTAAGCCAGAGTGTTTTTAAGGGTTGACTTCATATTTGAGTTGTTAACAATGCTGCATGCCTAACACTCAGTGCCCCTTCAATTTGATCTATCAAAAGTACCTTTTTAACTGGTAAGGAAGAATTTTTCTTAAGAAGCACAAGTAGGAAGCTAAGTGTTCTGAGAAGGCCTTCAACTTCACAGCTGTTTCCTGGAAGGAGAAACACCATGTAAGCATTCCTGCTCTATAAAAATGTTTGACAATACTAAAAAGAAGAAATCTTACCAGGACTGTCACAGTGTCTTCTGTGATGCTCTCGAACAAGTGCAGCATTCCTTCCTCCAGAGGGCGAACGTAGGAAGCATTTTCATGAAGATACTGTGAGAACTGAGCACAAAGATTTTGAAATGGTGCTTGCTGAAGGCTCTTGGAAACTGTTTCCATTGAATGATTTCTTTAGCAAAGCACCTGTCGTCTATAAATGATCCCCTGGACACCAACAATAAGACATAACAGTCAAGTGTTGGATAGCAATCTCTTCTATAGGACACACAAAAACAAACCTCAAGGGAAAGGGAGAAAGTGAAAACTCCAGTACAAGTCCTAGCAAAACCCCACCTAGAGGGTTTAACTGCCATGCACAGCACACCAAACCCTTGCTCTTTAAGTTTAAACATTCTTGCATTCCTTGCTCAACTTCATCAAATTAGGGCTAGATCCATGCACCATTAGCCACCAGAATCCTACCTTCCTCCCAGCTGTTGTTAGCCTCTCAGCCCTTGTTCTATGCATCAGCACAAACAATTGCACAGCTACTGAAGAACTAAATCAAGTTAAAACTGAGAGCAAGAGATACATTTGAATCTCTGGACACAGTCCTGTTTTCACCACAGGTCAAAGCATGCTTATGCCAATGCAAAGTAAGAACTTTCCAGAACTGTAAGTTTGCACAACTATGAAACTCTGCCCTCACAGAACTGCCTGACTTCCCTAGAAACTGCTTAAGGATTTCAAACCAAGTACACCTGAGAACAAAGGTGTTTACTCTTACAATCAAAACATAAAACAGTACCCTTCAGCTTTCCATTTTGAAACCACAGTATGACAAAGATTTTTCAGCAGATTGACACAGGTAGTCAAAAGTGATCTTGGTTTTTATTTTTCCCCCCAGAAAGATACCTTCACCTTTGATTACTTAGACCACAACAGTAGCTAAAGATCCCAGGCAAACAGGGTACAAGAAATGTTAATTATTTCTTGTATTCTTACAGAGCAGTAACAGTGTTAACAAGAAAAGAGAGATGCCAAGCTCTCATTCATGCATGCACAAATCTGGATGAATGAAGGAGAATTCCTAAATCTAAGGAGGAAGAAATAACACATGCAGAACGCTCCTGCCTTCTGTTGCAAGAGAAAGGAGTTATCTGCAGCTGGAGTTATCTGGCATGATGCTGAAGACCCAGCAGAACCCAGCAATCCAATACTTAAAGAGAAAAGGAATACTTAAACCTGAAGGGGAACTCTCCACATCTACTTTGAGTGTTTGCTGGGGAAAAGAGCTTGAAAGCGCCAGACAAGACCTGGAGTTGGGGAAAAATAAATCAGTGCAAGTGTGCTAAGGCTCTACTTGACACTTGTCTCATTGCCTGTACTAGACAAGGGAAGGGGTTTGAACCACTCAGTGAAGGAGCTAAGATCACACTGAGGACACTTGCCAAGCAAATAGATAAATTTATCAAATACAGGAGCAAGAGCAGCTTCCACAAGGGACAGAAGATGCTCCATCACTGCAAAGGCAGGGCAAAAGGCCTCAGAGGCAGCATGCACTGAGGCAGTTAGCTCATGAATATACAACAGGACAGACAAGAGACATAATTATGAAAACAAAGCCTGAACTACTGAATCAGAGTCAACTATCAGAAGGGGAAAATCACATTACAGTTCTGATTAAGTTGCATATTTCAGCTGTGTGAAAGCACTTCTCTTCTGAAAAGCAATGAAGAAGTGTTAACTAGGACAAAAAAATGCATGCAAAGTCCTGTTTAAGAGCCTGCTTTAATTCTCTCAGTGTAAACAGCAATAGTGTCTGCAGAATCCAAGCACTGGCCTACATAAACAAGGAGGCAGTTCCTGCCCCCAAAAATCTGGAAGATGACAAAGCCACATAGTTTTCATAAGAAGAATATGCCATTTTGACTATGTTTGGTGGCAGGAGCAAGAAAATCCTGCTGGCAAACTAAGGTCTATGCTGAATCTCTGTCTGTGGGATTTTCACTAGTGGATAAACACCTTTACAAGCACATTTGTTGCCTGCAAAGAGACTAAAGGAGGTCTTCCCAAAACAGGAAAGTTTTGAGAATTAACATTGCCACTATAGGTATTGCAGGCATTTGATGAATGTAGATCACATCTATCTCAATAGCCTAGTGTCCAAGCCCTACAAACTACTAACTTGAAGTTACAGTCTGAATCAGAAAATATAGACATCCAGCAACTTAAATGCAGGTTAAATCCATTTGCACTGTGAAGTCAACAACTCTGATCTTAAAGCAATCTTATTCCAAAGAATACACATAGGCATCCTCACACAAATCCTTGTGCAAAAAGTTCTTTTCCATGTTTCATGGCACAGAAAGTCCACAGACGCAGCTCAACAGCTCTGAATAATACTCTGAGGAGAGTTTTCCCAAGGAGTTGCACAGAAAGAGACAGGTCAGGTTTCATGTGATGGATTGATGGCTTTACTGACTTGAAGCTTCAGAACACTTACAGGAAAGGTCTTAACTTTATCATCTGATTTTGGGCTATTTGTGTAGTTTTTTGACAAGGGAACAGAGTCCAAGTTCTCTCCTTCATAAGCCTACCTTACATCCAGCTTATTTCACATTATAGCTAAACACTTCATTCTCAACATCTCCCATGCCCCCAGTGCACAAACTAACACAAGTATCTACTCAGCAGTGCAGCATTTGTGTCCTTCCAAACAAGTGAGCTGAGCTTCTGATGAAATGCACTTTATTTTAGCACTTAAAAAGCAAAGCCTTGGTTTGACTATCACACTGCTCTTGTAGCAAAGGCACTGGGGGAAAAGGATTCTCTGCAGCACCAACTTCACCCACAGTCAGAGAATTCACCCAACAGAAAAGATTTTCCATGCAGGAGAGGCTGCCTCTCAGGAATGCACTCAATAGCATCCCAGAAAAGGTGGCAGAAGTCTGCATAACTGAGATTATTCACTCATGAAAGTCTACATAATTGAATACACTTGTAGCTGAAATCTGTAAGCTTTACCTTCTGGTTTAGTGGTGATATAGTGTCTGTTGCAGAATCAATGGGAAAGATCTGTACCTTCTGCTCAGTGTATGTATGGAAGTTCAAAAGAGCTGTAACAAGTTCTTGAATGAAAGCCAGTGCCTGGCCAGCAAGGTCTCTTAACTTTAGCTGTAAAGACAGTGACAAAATGATTACATATGACATGCACCTAGTTAAAAATGAAAAAAACCCCAAATCTGTAGTTGAATACAAAAAAAATGGCTATCAATGATTTCTTTCTTGTTACTAGCTCAGCCTGAAGCGTGCAACAGCAATTATCTTTAAGTTCAAGTTTATTCCCAAACTAAATGCCACACAGAAGGGCATGTTTTCCTGTGGCAACAAAGTCTATTTGTATTTCATACAACAGGTGATACTTTGCCTCTGCTGCATTCCTCCAACTACAGGCCACAAGGACACTCAGAGCTTAGTACTACAGGAAACCATCTTTGAAATCAAGATTCCTAAAGACCAGTACAGACTCATTGCTGACAACAGCTCAGTTCTTTCAGTGTGGTGTCAGTGAGAAATTCCTAAGTAGGGAAGCTTCACTTTAATTAGTAAAAACAAATCACATTTTCTCCCAGAATAAAAGGTGTCTGCTTCCCTAGCAGTAACACTCAATTCTTGTTCTCCCACCTGGACAGAACTGAGATGCTGCTCATGAAATAAGGCTGCTCTGTGGTATCCAAGAAATGAATCCAAAAAAACCACACTGCTGTGATTCACAGAGGAGAGAAGATAAAAGTGACATTTGGGCCAAGAATGACTTATTCCTTAGAGATGTATTCCTAATGCTTCCATGGAGCCTTAAGTGAATCTTAATTGTGGATCAGGGACAGGCATCATTAATGCAGTTGTGTCAGTTTGTGTATATTATCTATGCAAGGAAGGAAAACAGATAATTGACTGGTTTGCTGTCTTTTACACTGCAGCCTGTGCTAAAACACTAGCATCTTGCCTCCACTGGCAAAGCTAGTCACAAAAATCTGTCCTGGAACATTTTCAAGACTGCAGATCTTGAAGCATGAGGCTGGCTCACAGAGTGCTACCAGAAAACTGTAGATGGAGAAAGTCTCTCCACAGTTCTTCAGATTTTAGCTAGAACTCAGCCACAGGTTAATTTAATGATACTTCCATCACAAAACTGGACAGCAGCTAGTTCTCACAGCAGACATATTGGGAACAAGGTCTCTTTTCAGGCACTTCTGAAGAAAGGAGAAAGCAGCTCTTCAGTGACATCTGAATGCACTAAGGTTCAGGAGGGGCTTGAGACATAGCATACAAGCAAAAACACTGAGTGCTGAGGAGCCCATCCTCAGTGGTAGCAAAACAGGAAAATTTTGACTGCATCAAGGTACTTGATTTACTACTCTAAAAAGCCTTAATATATTTAGCTATTCACAAAAAATCTAATGCTCATTTTTGAATGCCAAGTAAACCACATTCCCAAAGAAATTGGTGAAATTAGATTAATGAACAGAAACAGCTTCTTACTGGAATTTAAATTAATAAGGGTGATTTTGCTGTAACTAAGAGGTGTTTTGGCAAGAAGTATCCCATAAAATGTAAATGAGCCATGCAGAGTTCTCACAGGTACATGATTTATTCCTTAAAAGGATTATCATTAGTGACAAGTAACATTAACCAATATGGAATTCTAGCTCACACACCAATGAAGAGTTTAAAAATGTAAACATTCTTTGCAGCTCAAATTATATGACTGAAGAAATCCAGTTTGAAGTAAAAGGAATTTAAGATACCAAAACTACCTGTACTCAACAAGAAGTACAAGACCTCTACACTAGTTTAAATCAACTTCAAAAATGAGATATTCCAAGTTCTAATTCATTGCAAATTGGCACAGTAGAAGAATCTTTCACACAAGTTTAATAAGAGAAACATTAATATCTGTTTGCTATTCTTTTTAGAAAGCTGTGAGTTAATACCTGCAGTGATCACCAGCCAACAGTCAATGAATTAGCTCTAGTGAAGTGAGATGAGCAGACAATTTGACTCCTTGCCTTAAGAACAGTATATGGACCACCCTTGAAGAAGAGTGGGGCTCAGTGGACAGAAATCCCCTTGGAATGTCATGATAGTAGTAAGAGAGCTTTTCTTCTGCTATTTGGGGCCACTGAAATCACTGTTTTCATCCAGTAGTGTGTGGAAAGTCACACCTTTACATAGGAAGCCACAAAAAGGGCTTACCTGGTATCTTCTGTTGTGCAATGGTACATTCAAAGCATTGTATTGATTAGATCCTACAGGACAAAGATTGATGCATTGATTAGTAAGACTGATTAATAAGGCACTTATTAAATCATGATTTAAGAGACATTTATTGGTAAATAGTAGTTTAACATCTATGCACATTTGAAGAAAACTCCTGTATGTCCCTGGATTTGTTGGTAATTTAGGGTAAGATGTACTCTTCACAGACTTAGGCTTACTCTGAGATCAGTAACTAAAGAAGTCTTTGTTGAGATACCAGTAAGTTGACAGTGTTCCTTCATCTTTTACAATATTCTTTCAACACTAAGCAAGAAAAGTGCCAAATTACTCCAAAGCCTTCAAAAGTCTTCATTTGCATTAGATACATAAATATAAACCCTTGGTATTTTCAAATCACTAGACAAAATGATGATGAGTATTATGAATACTCATTACAATTCCAAATGTCTGTTCAGATGTCCAACATTTCTGACAGCTAATACATTTCCATTCATAAGGAGTACTTCCTCCAGATGGATAGCCCCCATTCAACAAGAAACCCAGACTAAGGCAATACATACTTGTGTCATTAAAAGGTACTTTTTCATTGATTATGCACAAGGATTCTTCCAGTCTACTGCCCAAAGCTGCTTGAAGATTCTTTAACTGTTGCTGGCTGAATAACAAAAAGACAAACAAAAAAACCCACACACATACAAACACTGTAAACCTTTCAAATTTCACCTGTACCACCAACACCAGAGCTCAACATAAGCATCCCTTGGGTTTACAGGTATCCATCTCTTTCCAGTGGTTGGATAGAAATCAGACAGTAGGAACCATTTTTCCTCCTTTATGTCAGATTTCACAGAATCACTTTGTATTTTGATCCCTAACAAATGCAGCAAGAGATGGAACACATTCTTCTAAACTGTGAATTCCACTCTTGGGAAGCTTAACTTACTTCAGAGAAAATCTTCACATTATTTTCCAACACTTGAATTTGAATGAGAATGCAAAAGGTCCTTTAAATGAGTTACTACATATCTGAGGCAGTACTTCAGTGCACAAGTAGTGAGTTGTTGATAATTCAGTTAACTGTCACTTCACACATACACTTCATACTGATAATTCAGTTAACTATGTCACTACTAAACACCTCACAAACTTTTCAAAGCTCCATATTTAAACACATCTATGATAAAGTCCATTCCCACAAGAGTTAGCAGTTATGTTTCTGATGCATCCTCAAGGGATTTCTCTCTAGATCTGCTTCACTTGCATTTGACTGTGTACACAGACATGAACCTAAGTCAATAGTATCAACTCTTGAGATGAATAGTACCATATTCCAACACTAGATACTATGTCAACAAAGATCATTGCATACTGATTCAGACCAAATTCCAGACCTTACCCAATTTAGGCCCCCAAATTCTTCACTGTTTTGCTTCTTGTTTGACATCTAGAACTCCTGCACATATAGTGGAGGGTTGGGGGAAGGGGTCAAAGTGACTGTTTTTTACAGAAACAGTTGACAGTGGAAATTTATCAGGACTAACAGGGAAGAAGAATCCAAAATAGACAAGCAAGATACAAAGAAACTGGCCAATAAGTAGCTCATGCACATTAAGAAACATGTTTCCTTGAAGAGCAACTCCAAAATTCCTCAGTAACTATACAGCATGAACTGCAGCAGCATTAGGCACGACAGAAAATAAACTCAAAAGACAAACTGTGAAAAGTATGGATGCTTTCTTTTTGTCTTTAAGGAATGACAAACAAGTAGCTTGGTATGTTTTGGTTTACATTCTGCTCTTTCATTTTCAAGGCATGCAGGCTGTCAAGTCTTGTAACCCCTGGCTTTCCTGTACAGGGCATGGCTGTTAAAGGCAAATGGATCCCTTCCCCTGAAAGGGTGGGGAGAAGAGAAGAGCAGTACTCTCAAAGACATCTTCTGTCATGTTCATTAGATACCAATTTCAGTCTTTAAACTAAAGAAGTGTCAGACTTTATTACTTTTAAGAAGCCTTCCTTCTTAAACAGTAGGGACGCTTCTACCCAAGCTTTGCTCTTGGAAACAGTTTTTACAAACTCACAGATCTTTCCTTCCTACAAATTCAGTAGTTTCTTTACTTTTTTACAGCACTCCTTCACCAAAAAAAATTCTTCAAGCTTTCACCAACTTCACAGCTACTTAAAACACTCTGGCAACAAACCTCCTAATGAAAGTTCAATCTGTGGAATTATCTGGTTACATAGTCAGCAGAAGGAAAAGGGGGCTGACTTGCAGTCTTGGTGTTAACATGGTGTTGCCCAGTATTTAGGAGTTTCAAAGTCTTTCCCCCCCCCCTTTTAATGTATTATATTCTAAAAATAATCCAGTTAATCTTTTACAGCAGTTATATTTCATGATATTGAAGAAGACAACTTACCACTCTTCAGTTCGAAGCCTACAGTCCTTAGCTTCTCTTTCTAGTGTCTGAGACTTGATCTTTATGCAAGAAGATAATCTCACAATGTAAGTACTGACACAGCAAGGCATTTCATTTCAAAACTTTTCAAACTTGCACTTAAGAGGGGGGAAAAAAACCTGCTTACTTCTAATTTGGCTTTATCACTCTGCAGCTTCTCGATGGTATCTGTGTATTTCCTTGTCAAACTGTCCACCACAGCTTGGTGCTGGGCAGCATCAGCCTCCAAAACCTCAAGTCTGGTTCTTAGCTCTGCTTCCAAACGTTTGTGCTGCTCATCTGCTT
Organism: Galbula dea; assembly: GCA_013399015.1. Taxonomy (NCBI): domain Eukaryota; kingdom Metazoa; phylum Chordata; class Aves; order Piciformes; family Galbulidae; genus Galbula; species Galbula dea. The sequence goes on from VWZX01004918.1 coordinate 1,435,723, forward strand.
CAAAGAACTAAAAGAAAAGCAGAGCTGACATGAAACCTCCATTTTACTATGAGTTACAGCAGTTTAATTAGCCAGCCTAAGTTAATAACAAGCATTAGTTCTCTGATAAATAGAAGTTTTGGGATGATCACAGAATGTTAGGAGTTGGAAGGGACCTCGAAAGATCATCTAGTCCAACCCCCCTGCCACAGCAGGATTCCCTAGACCAGGTCACAAAAGACTCAGGAACAAAGTACTTTGTGTTTATCAGAGTTCTGTAGTACCCAGAATTCCTTGATTAATAGCAGACATCCAAAGAATAAAACTTAAGCCATAAGGTTTTCCTTCAGTTTCCTAAACCAAAGCCAAATGCATTCCATTTTGGTAAACTAATTCCTGGCTTAATGATGGCAACTTGCAGAAAATATTTTAAGCTTTAAGGAAATTCTGAAACAGTTAGTGACCTAAAAAGTCTGCAGCCAGTACCAACTACATGGCTATTTTCAGGAGAGTAGCAAGTTATTCCAAATAAGAATCTGAAGTCAAAACACTTCTTCCTTTCCCCAGTAAGCATCTCTATAAACAAGCTACCAGATCTAACCTACTGTTTTGCATACAACTAAGCTTCTAAACCCACTAGTTTTCAGATGGCATTTTATTTTCTCTCTTTGTTCATGTGACCAGCTTTCTGAGCTAAAATGAAAGGCTACAAAAGTTTTGCTCACAAGTATATGCAAGCGTTCATTCTCTTCTATCTTCTTCTGAAGATCTTCATTGAAGACACTTTTCTGCTCTTGACTCAACTGAGATGAGGTTTCTGCACTTTTCTAAAAGAAAGAACACACTCATCATCTCCCAGCACCTGGGAGCATTCCAAAGCCAAATATCCCCAAATATATGAAGACACTTCCCAACAGAGGCACATGAGTACATATAATTTTACACTGACACAACATGAGCCTAAAAGCAGCACTTTTCCCTTCACACTTTTGTTACTGTATAGTGGTAGAATCCTAGCTCAACAAGGACTCTGGAAAGCCTCTACTTGGCTGTCACATTCACACACACGAAATTGTCAAGTGGGTACTTGCCCACACAAGCATCATTTGGATCTTGCATGATTCCATGCAGTCAGTAGTATGAAACCCTGTGCACACAGGCTTATTTGCTATGGGAGCTGTGTGCAAGGCCTCCACCTAATGTCCTGGTGTCAAAGCTGCTCTGGTCCCAGCAGGGGACTATCTAATAGTTTTAGATGTTATTCACATGATTTTCCAACAGCAAGTCTCTGAAGTAAGGGTGATGTGGAGTTTTGTGGTGGTGTATTCAATATAATGTATGTTCTCAGTGAGGCTCCATAGGTAAAACTAAAGGGAACAGATCAAAAAGGTAGTACAAACACTCAGAAAACCCAAAAAAGAAATACAGAACTGTTTGACAGTTGAATAGAAAATGGCAATGGTTTGCAAAGTTATTCAAAGCCAGGCTGAGGTCCTTGAAAATTTGCCAGTATGTCTAGTGAAGCTGTAAGTTACACAACATGAAACAGGCAAACTGCATTTTGAAGAATGGTCTGCTATGGTGCATGAGTAATGTAAGTCAGAGGTACTGTGCTTGTCAAAGAACTGGATGGCAAAAAAACCCCCCAAAACACAAGCATAAGAGTTGAGGCAGAAAGGAAGATGATTGAATTACTAAGTACTTGAATGATTTCTTTAATGTCAGTCTTGATAGCTACAGCATTTGGGGAGCTAACCAAAAAGAAAACATGATAGTAATTAAGATGGGTTCTCTCATGACAGCAAGGGAGCAAAAGATGCTTGAGAATGACACACTGCTCCCATAATTCTGCTATTACCATGTTCTGTCTAAGAATCAGCCATGTTTTCTGTAGGGATAATCAGGTTTCATCAGCAATCATTTTGGCAATGACAGGTGCCAGTACTGAAATGATTCTGTCATTTCCATACCATAAGGAACACTAGCTGAAAACTCAGATCCCAATGCATTTGACAAGATTCACCCAAGAAATGACTAGAAAAGAGCTTGAAAAGTTAACCACCAATAGCAAAACTACAAAGCAAAGAAGCAGGGATAGGAAATGAGTGGGGATCAGTTTTCTCGTTGCAGTAGATGAATCACAGAGCTCCAAGATCTGCCCCAGCTGTTTGAATACTTAATAGGTATCTGGAAAGGGAGCTAGCTAACAGACTGAATTGCTGACACACTGGCAAGAAGAGCACAGAGCTACTTCACATTTCATGTATCAATACCTGCTTCAAGGCTATTTTCACTAACATCAGCTAAAAACACAAATTCTGACAAAAACATTCAGCTCAACCCCTTGACACAAAGCAACTGCTGCTAGAAATCAAAATAAGCCATTGAGAGGCAAGGAGCAGCCATCTGCTAAGGAAGGTATTTTGCCTTTAGCACATACCTTGTTCTTCTTGCCTCTAGCTTCACTCAATGCAAGTTCATCCTGCAGTAGCTCCACCCGCTTGGCAAGCTGCTGATTTCGGAAGCTCAAGCTGTCCATCTCTTGTTGCAGCTTTCTCAGGGATTGATCCTTCATCTTCAGTTGCTCCTGAAGGACCAAAAAGTTTCATTTTAAAACCTTTACACTTCTTTTCACACATATTTACTAAAGAATCACAATTAAAAAACCCCAAAGATTTACTTTCTTCACTGTTTGAACACCAGAGAGACAAAGCATTCAACTAAACAGATTTCACTTCCTTGAGCTGCCCCCACAGATCCCACTCAAATAGGAATCTGACTCTGCAAGTTAATCATCAAGAAGCAACATTCCACTTTTACAAAGTCAGCACCTACAAAGAACAACAAAGAGCAGGCTGCAGAACAGAAATTCTTTTATCACTAACCAAGTTTCTTCTTTATTTTTTTAAATCACAAGACTTTTGAGTAACAACTCCTCTCATCTCCCTATTTTGTCACAGCTTACAGACCTGACACAAGCAGTTTCTAGAGATTACCTTCAGGGAAGCAGAGTTTGCTTGCTCATCTACAACCCCTTTTTTCAGTACTTGGTTCTGAGCTCGAAGCTGAAAAAATAAGAGATGCCAATAACTATGCAAGACAAGGGAATCAGTAAAAGCCATTCATTAATATGTTAGTATGTGCATACAGCATCATATCTCCTCAGGAGAGCTCCTCTGCTCAGGCTGTGGTATCAGGCTTTAAAAAGGATAAAATTCATATCATGAAATGCCAAGAAACAAGGTATTTTATCACCTGAACATCTTAGTCAAACAATATAATTCTTAATAACTACCTTGGAAGCCTGTTACTTAAATACAGTTAAGGTTTGAAGAACAGGGAAAAAATGCAACTTCTTTCTTTATTAATCAAGTTTTTGATCATATTCAGAGCTGTTTCTGCCATTCCCCTCTTCTCCCCAAAAACACTCATGACTGGTTCCAGAACACAAGCAGGGCTCACAACAAAGTAAGTATCTCCTGTGGATTCAAGCAGAGCTTAACTATCCTCTAATGTAGAAATACTTATTACTGGCAGCAGCAGATGATCCGGAAAGAACAGCTTGGAAAACATCAGGAAAACACAGAAAAAGCCTAGAAGAAAAAGGCCTCCAAGACTTACTTCTAGAGTTGACAAATCTGAGCTAAAATCACTGCAGTGAAAAGTGATACTCAGGAAATGTTTGCCAGTCACTTCACAGACCTCTACCCTGCAGCAATGAAGATACAGGCACTTCCATCTTCCCCTTCCTTGGTAATTGCCTGAATCCTGATCTCTTCAGTGGCAGTTTGTATTCATTTGACATGTTTGAGTCCAACTGTTGCAGATATAAATTAAAAGGGTTTGCATAGTGTTTGGGAGTATGTCTGGCAGATGCACAAAAGGCAAGATTCAGTGTAAAACAGCAATGCCTAATCTTTTCAGTCTGATGACTGCATATATTTGAAAGGTCAAAAGTCAGTTGACACTGCTAAGCACAGGCTTTTGCCCTGCAGTATTCCCCCTGTGCTGCTCAGGCATCACAAAGGGAAGAGAAGAAACTTGCAAGAGCATCACAGAAAGATTTTTAAAGCATGGGGCTTTTCTAGCAAGCAAAAGCAGTGCAGTAATTTTCTACACCTTTTTTTCTGCCACAACTACTAATGCAGGAAGATGCCAGGTGCAGCCTGCCCCTACCATGCTGCACCCAGACATCCAACCTGAAGTGTGACCCACCAAAGCCTGTCACAAGTTCAGAGTCAATTGGCTACTACTTCCACTAGGGCTGCAGGAGAGAGACAGAAGCTGCAATTTGGGAAGAGACCAAGAAATAGTTCTCACAAAGAACCAAGGAAACATCACAGGCTGAAAGTTGCAAGATGAAGCTCAAGGAAAGCTTTTGGCCATCACAGTCCTAAAAGAAAGAGGATCCAGAAGCTGGAACTTTCAGAAGCTACAGTCAAAAGTCCACACTTCAAAGTTTCACTCAAGAATCAAATAGCCAAGTCCCTCAATTACCTTATGCTGAGCCATTTTTAAACTTCAAGCACACAGGAGAGCCAAGTAGAAAGCAACAGGAAATATCAACTTTGTGACCTACAAAGCCCCAAAGTGAAGACACATTGTTCTGTAATCTAAGGAAAGGTGTCAAGTACCTTGTACCAAACTGACTTATGCTGAGCTACCCATGACAAACTGACTTATGCTGAGCCTTTCCTTCCCAAACTGTTGAAGAACTATGCCAGTCAAGACCACAGTCTCCTCTTCCTTTTAGTGAGGAAAAAAGAATGAAGAGTTTCTGTATTAAGCAAGGCTCTACTATTTAAGAAATTACCTTGAAAAGGAAAGACATTCTCACAATGGGCCAGAAGTCTTTGCAAATACTCCACTGAGCAGCATCAAAAACACCTAGGGCAGCTGCAGAAGAATGGGAGCAGGCACAAGGCAAGCGTGGAATCAAGTGACCACACTTCCAAGACACTGCAAGCACTTAACACCACTGAACTCCCACACTCACCACTCAATGCAAACTCAAGAGTCTATAGGTAAGAGACAAGACCAAGACCTTAACAAAGGTTCACACCCAAAAAGATAACTAAGCCTCGTAACTGACTGGGAAGTGGAGAAGCAAGGAAAAGCACTGCTACTTTAACTTCCCTGGGGTAGCTGAACCCATTATTTGTCCTACTGGATGCTTTGCAGACAAGGCCACTTTGCTCCTGGCACCAGCCAGCACTCGGCAATACTGTATTCCCTAGGCACCTGCAAACTCGTACCCCTGCTACCTGCCCAACTTTGCCTTCACCTCATCCTCTGTAACAGGCAACCTTTGGGCACCAAACACTTCACGCTGCCACAAAAATCAGTCCTTCAGCCCTGACCAGTCCCCGCTCCGAAGACAGCAAAGCCGAGCGGGAGAGCTCCGGGCACTCCCCCGGGGCAGAGCAGGCTCAGCGAATGCACGGCCAGCCCCACGGGCCCAGCGGCGAACGCCCCTTCCTCTCACAGAGGTGGCCGTCAGGCGCGTAGCGGCTGGAGGGGGGCGGCACCGACGGGGGGCGGCGGCCGCCGCGCGCGGAGCACCGGGAACAGGCTCTAGCGCCTGTTACCTTGGAATACTCCTGCGCCAACTTCTGGTACTTCCCCTGCAGCTCCGCGGCGGTCGCCATCTCCCCGCCACCGGCCTGGCAGTAACACAGCCACCGACTCCGCACGCCCGCCAAGGGAAAACGTACTTCCGGGTTCGGGCGGTGGGAACGCGATGACGTCATCACGCCACCGTCACACGGTGTGGAGGGCGGAGCTTAAGTCGCCGGCTCCGCCATCTTGACGCAACTTCCAAGATGGCGGCATGGAGGAGGGCGGGGCCGGCCCGGAGCAGGTGACAGCCATGAGGCGATCGAGGCCGCCTCTGTTGCCACAGTAACAGCCGCCGGGCCCTGCACCGCCTCCAGGCTACGGGGCCCCTCCCCGCCCAAAAAGCCTCGGCCGCTCGCCGGCACAGCGACCGCCCCCGAGGGGAGGGGAGCGTGAGGTGTCATGTCGGTGAATCACAGAATCACACCCAAAGGGACTTCAGGGGATCGTCTGGTCCAACCCTTGTAACAAAGCAGGGTCACCTAGACTGGGTTGCACAGGATGTGACAGGTGAGTTTGGAATCTCTCCAGAGAAGGAGACTCCACAACCTGTCTGAGCAGCGTGGGCTCATCCCTCACAGGACCCTCACAGGAAAGAAGTTTTTTCTAACGTTCAGGTGGAACTTCTTGTCTTCCAGTTTGTGCCTGTTGCCCCTTGTCCTGTCACTGGGCACTACTGAAAAGAGTTTGGCCCCATCCTCTCAACACGTGCCCTTTAGATATGGATAAGCACTGATAAGATCGCCTCTCTCAGTCTTCTCTTCTCCAGGCTAAATGGCCCCAGGGCTCTCAGACTTTCCTCATAAGAAAGGTGCTCCAGTCTCCTCAGCACAGAATCACAGAAAGGTTAGAGTTGGAAGGGACCTTTAGAAGACATCTAGTTCAACCCCCCTGCTGCAAGCAGGAACACATGTAACTACATCAGGTTGCTCAAAAGCCCTGTCCAACCCCATCTGGAATGGTTCCAGGGATGGAGCATCCACCACCTCTCTGGGCAAACAGTTCCAGTGCCTCACCAACCTCATTGTGAAAAGTTTCTTCCTTATATGCAGTCTAAATATAACCTCCTTTAGTTTAAAGCTATTATTACACCTTGTCCTATCGCAGCTGGCCTTGCTAAAATGCCTGTCCCCATCTTTCTTGCAGGCTTTCTTTAAGTACTGAAAGGCTGCAGTAAGGTCTCCCTGGGGCTTTCTCCTCTCCATGCTGAACAAGTCAAACTCTCTCAGCCAGTCCTCATAGCAGAGCTGTTGCAACCCTCTGATCATTTTTGCTAATCACCTTTACAGGCTCCGCTGGACTCTCTCCAGTAGTTTCCTGTCTCTCTTTAACGGGGGATCCCAGAACGGGACACAGTACTCCAGCTGTGGTCTCACTAGGGCAGAAGAGGAGAACCTCCCTCCCGACTCAGCCGAGCCCAGCCTCAGGCCGAGTGGCGAGGCCGGGGCCGGTGCCGCGGGTCCCCGCCCGAGGCAGGGATGTCGCTAGAGGGAGCCCCCGAGCCGGGCCTGCTGCTTGCCTGAGCGGGCTGGGGGCTTGCAGCACAGGGCGGCCAGGGTCACCCCTTCCTTCAGAGAGCCCGGCGGGTGTCCTCTGACCTGCGACACATCGCACCCACGGAAATTGAGGCAAATACCTCTTTTGCAGTTCCGTAGGTGAAGAAAGAAATGAAACAAAAGGCAGTTAAATGATTTCTCATGGTTGACAAGAGGTGGGATTAGGCGGTGCCAGCATTTGGCTTTTTCTATTGCATTCAACCTTCAGTGCCATTATCATAGTCACAGAATCATTAAGGTTGGAAGAGACCTTTACGAACATCAAGTCTAACCGTAAACCTATCACCACCATGCCACTAAACCATGTCACTAAGTACCACATCTAGACACTTTTTAAACCCCTCAAGGGATGGTGACTCCAGCACTGCCCTGGGCAGCCTGTCCCAGTGCCTAACAACTCTTTCTAGGAAGGATTATTTCCTGATGTCCAATCTAAACCTCCCCTGGTGCAACTTGAGGCCAATTCCTCTTGCACTATCACTGGTAACCTGGGAGAACAGACTGACCCCCGTGTCCTTACAATCTCCTTTCAAGTAGTTGTAGAGAGAGATAAGGTCTCCCCTGAGCCTCCTCTTCGTCAGACTAACCAACCCCAGTTCCCCCAGCTGCTCCTCATAAAACTTATTCTCCAGACCCCTCAGCAGCCTTGTTGCCCTTCTCTAGACATGCTCCCATGCTTCAATGTCTGTCTTGTCTGTCGTCTTTCATTATATCCTAATGAAGGGGAATACAGGTAAATGCTGTGTTACTGCAGTGCCTCAGGCTGCAGAAATCCAAATTCCACATTCTTGGGAGTAATTCTGAGTATTAGATCTGCACCCAATGGTTGCTCTGTGTGTGTGTGTGTCTGTGTTCCCTGCTTCTTCCAGCCTCTAAGTCCCTTTGTTTCAAAGCTTTCTTTCAGCTTCTCCACCATTCAGCCATCTTCCTTTTGAGATTGCTTAGACCGTGCTAATTATCTCCCATTTTCTTCTTCTTTATCCTCAGATCTGCCAAACATTTAAATGTGTATATTCCATCAGCACTCTTTAAGCAGAATCTGAAAACAACATAATAGGTGTATTTGGTCCTGCCAGATATCCAGCCAATGCAGGATTTTGTTTCTGAAAATGACTGGGAACAGATGTGTAAGGAAAAGGATAAGAAGGCAAAAATGTGATGATGCTTCACCAGTGCATGCTGAGCATCTGATGATTTGCAGGTTAAGGGCTTCCTGGTCTAGGATAGAAATGTAACAGCAAATTAGTATTTTTGTGCAGTTTCCATGGTATCTTTTTTTCTCCACTTGATTTCAGCATGGTGTCTTCATAGCCTTTCCTTAGTAGTGGATGGTGCTACAGATGCTAAGTCATCATTTTCTTACCTCCCTTCCTCTTTGTTTCCCTTAAGTAGGAGTAGATAATAGGTACCTGTAATGGAAGCTAATCCTTTTCCTTAGTCTTGAAGCTTTGATGGTGTGTGCTGTTCTTTTGCTTGTCACAGTACTGCCTGGCAAGCACTAAACACAATATGGTGGCCAGATTAGCAAATATGTTTGGATTTCCACAGGAAGTCTTCATGTTGGAGGACATGTCACTGATCCATATTGCCAGCAACACAGCTGCACATTTTTAGGAAGTCTAAAAGGGAAAAAAGCAAAACATGTATTGTCACTATTCATCCAAATGATCCTGCTGCTGTTCTGCATGACCAGAAGTGCTTAAATAGCAATGCTGGAATAAGAACTAAGGAAGCTTTAGTTTTTAAGGTTAGAGCCAGGGCAGACTATTCCTTCCACTCCACTTTGTATTCCCTGCAGAAGTTCTTCTTGAAGTAAAGGGAGTTTGCAATTGCTGTTCAGCACACCAGGGTTAACAGCAGCACTCCTCACATGTCAGTGCAATAAATTTGATACTGAAAAATTATTAAAACCCCTTACAACTGAATCTAAACCTGGGGGTTTAGGTTTGTGGTCTCTAGGATATGTCTTTTAGGAACTGTTGAAATGAAACAATTTGAACATACTTTGCAAAATAGATTACTCCTGGTTTGTGCTCTGTTCAAAGATGCTTTTGTGACAAAAATTTTCTCCTTGTATCTGGTGCAGTGAATGCTGGCAGAGAGGCTTCCCAGCTGAAAGCCAGGGAAGGGAGCTGAGGGAATTACAGTGCCTAGTTGTAGCAGGATGAATTGCTTTCCCACTGACAACAAGGGTGTTTCTGACTGGGCAGCCTAGCATTCAGGGTGGAGGAACACAGAATTTATTTGCCTGCATCCATCCAGAATGGCAAGATCCAACTGTACATTCTGTAGTGCACTTAACATAGAGGTAATACCAGCTTCCTAAAACACAAGCAAGTGAATCAAAAGATGGGTGCTTTCACTGCTTACAGGCTGTAAGGCTCAAGGTGACTGCAGAATGTTTAGGCTCATCAGAACAGCTCTACTTCAGTGTATTTTAAGCATCAGGCCAGCCTCTTGGATTTTAAAGTGGTCCTGTCTCTTACCCAGTTTCAGTTTCTGGAGTCCCTATAACACTAGGAACATAATGTGGTATGTCATTGCTGTAATTTATTACCATTCCATGGTGATACTTGGTGAACAGCTTGAACTAAAGTTCCCCAAGCACACAGGTAAGAAGTTATGTGGCTTGGGTTTTCTGGTTTTGTTTTGTTGGTGTGGTTTTTAAATTTCTCATAGTAAATTCTCAGATTCATCCTTTAGATTTCTCTTTGCAGCTGCAGCACTACTTCCCCTCCTTTCAGCTGTGAAGAAAAATGTCCTTATTGTGCTGTTTCCTCACAAGCACTTCCTTAAAACTCATCTCTCCCTAGAGAGCACTGTCGAGGTGCTCAGTGCATGCTGCTGCAGGGGTGGTGGAAAGCCTCCTTGTCAGCAGTTCTGTATGTGACTGCAAAGGGCTGATCCTGCCACCAGCACTTCAGAGGGAGGGAGGTCAAGTGACTGGAATGCCTAGCAGTGTGGGGTGCTTGCCACAGGACCTCCAAAATACTGCCTTCTGAAAATCCACCCACAAAAACACAGGCACACCTTACAGCAGCAGAACTGAATGCAAGCTAAACCGTGACACCTTAAGCCAAGAAATCCCTTACAAGGGTCAGAGCATTGTTGCTTCTCTTGTTGCCTTTCATGGGGGAGAACAGAGAGGAAAGGATATACAGTGGAGCAGAGGCTGTCTTTTTGTTGTGTCTGTACTTATGGGTGTTGAATTTTAGATGCTGCCTCAAGACAAATGATTTATTTAACAATTGCAGTGATTGTTTCTATCTGTTCTAGTTTCAAGCTCACTTATCCTCCCTTCCCTGCTCAACCAGTGCATTCCCCTCTGTCCAGTTGGTCAGAATTTGTACTGTGAATGAGGTGCAGGCAGAGAAATAAACAAAGCATATATTTTGAATAATCCAGGATGTTTTCTTGTGCTTTGGGAAAATAAACTTCATTGTCATCACTTCCACACTTATAAGGATTCACAACAAAAGGGTTTCTAGGATCTGGAAAAACTCCAAAACTGATTGGAAAGGAGCCACCTTCAGTCATCAGACTATCACAGGCAATGCAGAAACCACATCCTCAGAAGCTGCAAGCACCCAAACCGGTGTTTGTTTCTGTTATCTTAGCAACAGCAAGTATGAACAGCAGGATATGTGCTAATGATATGCACTCATTATTTCTCATGGTTACTCTGTAACAAACAGTTTGTTATATATAACCTTTCACCTCTTTCAAAATCTGATTGTTCTGATAAAAAAAGCTAAGTACTCCAAAAAAAGAAGTCTATGCATGCAGAGATCCACACTTCACACAATAGTTTCTCTTCATTATTTGGAGTCTTTGCTATCATCATTTCAGTGCTGCCATAGCATTTAAAAATAGAAATGAAAACAGGTTTCTGTGTCTTTCAAGTCCCTTCCCACCCCATAGGATAAATAGCTTGAGTCATCTATAGGGTGTGTGCATGGCAGGGGGAGTGGTGCCTTTGTGTAAAAAGAAATTACTGAGAAGGAGAAGATGGAAAGAGTGAGTAAGCAGCTGCCTGGGATAATTCAAAGTCCACTTTGCAGCTCACGTTCCAGTTGGGTGCAACACATACCAGCCTTTGGTGCTTCTGTGTCTCAACAGCAAAGCCTTACTGATACTTGCTCCATAAAGCAGCAGAACTTAGTTACAGCTGAAAAAGTTTGTTTCTTTTTCTCTTTAAACGTGGAATTCCCTTTCTTCCAGGAAAGTGAAGCCTCTTCCCTAGCTGTGCCTTCTTTTGTTGAGATCTACACATCTTTCATAGCCTTGTTTCCTGCTTTTTTTTCCCTTCCCACTTGCAGGGGCCACAGCTGAGAAGCATTGGCCCAGCTAAGAGTGCCTGCATTCAGATTCTACAGTCTTGCATGTTTGCTGGAAAAAGAAAAATAAAAGCAGTGTCCATTAAATCCTGAGAGAGAAATTATCCAGTTTGATGGAGAAAGATGAAAGAATGGAGAAGGAGAGTTATGGAGATGGTGTGGCGAGAAGTGGATGCTCTCTCACGTACACCAGCTGTGGACACAGACCTGCAAGCCTTTGAAAGAAGTCCTGACTGCCCCCTGTGAATAACAGCCACAAACCAGGAACTGATACCTGCAGCCAGAATGGCATGGGTTTGGTGCAACCCTCCAGTCTCCAGGGACAAACACCTGAGCAGAGAAAGCAGAGAGATCTGGCAGACTCACCACTAGTTTTGGAAACATTTTCATCAGATCTATTCCTGTTCATGAGATTGTGGCACCTCCAGAAATAATTAGGACTTTTGGAATGAGCTGAAGCCAGGTCTTTGGTGTATAAAGACTGTCATGGAAAAAGAAGAGGGATGGAGGAGACGTGGGGAGAGCATGGGGAGAAGTCACAACATGCATTGCAGAAGGAGAAAGCAATAAGCAGTTATTTCTACATTGGGGAACAGGAACTTGGAGCAGTGGAAGAGGGAAGGCCCTGGGAAAATCAGAAAGCAGCAGGAGATTATTATGATCCAGCTGATTGCTGGAGGAAGTGCCCTGGCAGAGACAGGTTTGTCTTTGTGGATTAGTAGGAACTGGAAAGGAGAAAGAGTATGGGGAGCAACGCAGAGCCAATTTTGAACCCTAACAGTGGGAGGAAGAAGAATCTTAGGGGAGGTTGAGGCTAAGATGAACTATGTTACATTTTTTTAAATATGAATTGTCTAATTTTTTTCCACTGTATTTTGTACATTTGTACAAAATTTTGTACATTTGGAAGAAGTGTTGCAGTTCTTAGTGGGTTTTGGTTTGGGTTTGGTTTTTTGTGGTTATGACACAGAGCAGTAAAACCAGCTGAGTGAAACAGCACATACCTTTAGGAAGCTAGCAGTGAACCTGAGTGCACTTACAGGGTCATGTGTAGTAATTAATCAAAGAATCACACAATTGGTCAGAAATATTTTTTGTTTTGGTAAAATATGGGAGTAGGCTTCCAGACCTCTACAGTTTAGAAAGAAATACTACTTACTAAAAAACCCCAATGTAGAGTGACTGTAAATATTCTGTGTAATGACTTCAAAGAGTTTTCCACTATTAAAACACCCCTAAATTTCCAGATGACAGCAGTGTTTTGGAATGGTTTTAGATAAGAGGGCAAGCTTCTTAACCTAGATCAAATTCACCTAGAAGGAAGAGGACACATAATATTCCTGACAATTCAAGCTTGATTGTTACTGCCTGCTACCCAACCATAGGCATTCATTCATCTGAAGCCCTGCATTCCTTAGACAGGAAGTTGGTGCAAGCCACTTGTGAGAGCCAGCCAAGAAAGGAAGGCTCCTAGAATGGCAATGGACTACTTTCCATCTCTAACTGCACCTCATATTTCTATGATCAGCACTAAAGTGAAATTTGGTAGCAAGATGTCCCCAGGGTGCTTATCCTGCTCCTTGTTGTGAGCCACTCTGTATGATAAATAAATCAGCAACACTACCAGAACCAGAGTAGTTGTGAAGTTGGACACCACCACTGAGGGATTAACCAGCACATCAGAAATAATGAACCTTGACAGATCTAGGGTTAAATACTTTAAAATTAGATCCTGCTGAAAGCCAAATCTTGTTGCTTAGCAACGGCTGCATGGGATGCTGCAGTCACTCAGCGGATGCTTCTCTGGGGATTTAACATTATGCTCACAGAAAATGGGTTATGATTGGGTCAAGGTGACATCATGCAGCACAGAAGCAGCATTTTTGTTAAGGTAGCAAATAAGATGATTGCACTTGAGTTATTAGCCAGATTTGTGTAGCCACTTGGAGAGGCAAGGAGACATCTTTTCTTCTGAAATGGCTCAGCTTTGCCCACACCCTACCGGTTCCTGTGGAAGGGCTTGCAGAGTCTGCCCAAAAGCAGCAGGTCATTTCAGCCAGCACACACCAGAGTCAAACTCAACAGGTGGATTTTGCATCAGATTACTCAGAGCCAAAAGAAAAGCAAAATGCCTGTAATTTATGGAGGTCTGACTGTGCATTCAGAGCATGGAAACCTCCACCAGCAGTTCAGAAAACACGCATAAAGCCTGTGAGAGAGAATAAAAGGTACCCTCACTGAAAATAACTGGTAATTTTAGCATTTAAAACAGCTGAGAACCAACTGGATCTTAGTAAGAAACCAAGATACCAAGTTAGTTAAATTTAAAAAAGCCTTTGAGGCACAAAAATCTGTTTTTAAAAGTGAGGCTGTGTAAAGGTTGATTTAGGCACCTACAGAGTCTTCTGAATGCTTGCTTGCCAATTGCAAAGCTCTTAAGTGCATCAGTGCTGTTGAGGTTGGCCTGACAGAAACCCACCTGCACTTCTAGGCACAGAAATACCCAAGTGCTTTACTGCTACCAGCGCCTTTGGAATTGATACAGAAATCAGTTATTCAGTCCAATCTAGTGTGCTACCTACTAGGGCTTGGAAAGTCAAGATACTGTGGAAATGGAGATTATGGCAACCAGTACAAAAATAACACTCAGGTAGTCATACCTGGCTTTAAGAAACCTGAAGTCCTTCTCTGAATGTTGAAAGAGCACAGCCAAGTACTTGGTTGAAGGTAATCATCCTGATGAGTCAAATGGAGTGTGACAATGGCAAAGGCAGCATCTCCTGTTAAGACATGAGGTAAAGGCACCTTTGATCTGTCCCCTCTGCTCTAAAAGGAAAAACATAATCAAAATCAACCCAACCCTGGAGAAAGCTGCAAAATGATGGCAACATGCAGTGATGAAATGCATATCATGGGTGACAAATCTGTCTTTGTCCTTCTTACTTTATTTGGACAGGAGTTCCTGCTGAGGAGGAAGATTACCAGAAGAAATCATGAAGAATCAGAATAGATCTCATAAAATCAAGTTCCAGGTCATGAACTACCAACCTTTTCTGCCAACTTGGCCCTCACTGTTTGGAGATGGTGGAGAACAAAGACATGGACTCATTTAGTGATAACAGCAGTAGCTGACTGTTTGCAACTGGGTAAAGGCCATGACAAGCCTAGGACATGCCAGGCAAGAGTGGTCCTGCAAAACCATGGACATACACAAAAAGCACCAGCACTCTAAAAGGATGTCTACAGCTCTTCCTGTGAACCTGCCAGCAGGCTGAATTCAAACTGGAGCTGATGTACAGAAAAGTGGTTACAAGGAAGGAAGATCATGTCTTTCAAACAGAAACCAAATAATCTTGGTTTGTTTAATATGTCAAGAGCCCAAGGAGGGAAATGATTGCTTTTGTACTGATGCAATAGGAAAATAAACACTCTGGTGTTTAACGAAGAGCTCTTTAAACTAACACTGGCAGAGGGGAGTTAATAATCCTGTGTTAGCTGTAAGTAGTTCCTAACTGTAAGAGGAGATAGCTTTCAGGGGAGCCTTCTGGAAGAAACCCAACTGATCTGAAGGCTGTAAATTCAAGCAGAGGTGATATTGCTTTGCCATCTCAGGTGCAAGAACAACTCTCACAGGTCAAGAGAAAACAAAAAAGGGAAGGTTTCTATGTACAAATATGCTGGGAAAGTTCACAGTAACGTGGCTGGGCCAATACTCACGTGTGGTTACCTCTAAGTACACCAGATGTTCACAGCTACATGTATTTACTCAGGCCACTCCAACTAAGAACACTTAGAGGTAGCAGTGAAAGTAAAACCATATTCTGTGTCAAATTTAGACAGCCATTTTCCCCAAATAAATGTAATCTATTATTTCCTCAACAAATGTCCTTAAAATACAGCTGGTGTAAGTGGGTAATTGCTTCAGTTAATGCTTCAGTTTGAGAGCTGAGGCTCCACACAGAGGGCAATTTCCAGCAGAGTTGTAACAGAGGAAAACACTCCTGGGAAATTTAACAATGAACTTAAGGCTCTCTTAGCATAATACAGTGAATAACAATTAGAAAGATATCATTAACATAGGATACATAGCTGTGATTTTGTCCAAACTAATTAGAGCAGTTGTTCTCAGTATATTAAGATGAACACTAAATCAAAGATATTAATAGCACATACATGTTCTGTAATTTCTGATTTAAATATTATTTGATATGGTGATGAAAGCAATTCCTGGCAAAAATCTTTATAAAAATCCTTTTGCACTTCAAGCACTGCAAAGGAACTGTTGTATTTCCATCAGATCCTGCAGAGGAAGCTGAACTCAGTGATACTGGGAGGTTAAAGAAATAGAAATGGAAGAGATGGAGCAATGGCTGCTTTTGAGAGAGAAGCATCAGGTCACATCTTGTTTCCCTCCTCTGGTACTTCTGCCTTTCAGGCACTGGAAGGGTACCCTGGAGGGGAAAGCTGGTCTGGGAGCAGCAAGCTGAGGCAAGTAGAAGGTGGGGTGGGGAGCAGTTAATTCCTGCTAGTGAAGAGGGAGGTGTTCCCATCTGTGTGCTCTCTCTAAGGCCCAACAAACGCTGTAAATCCTAGCTAAAGAAAACAAGCAATGAAAAAACCACCAAACAAGACCCATGCAGCTTTATCAAGGGACACACTTTTCAAATCACCTGTCCTATATTAAGCTTTTGACCTTTTGAGTATCCTACAAGCAACTTGGCAGCAGCAACAGTCCCAGAACTTAAATAATCACAGAAGTTTTATCAGAAAAAGATTAGAGTTATTTCTGTTTAAACAAATGCTTTGCACAGGAGGACAAAAGGTATGCAGTAGTATTTCAGCAATTTTCAAGCTGTCAAAACATTCCCTGAGTTCCAGGTTAAAGGGTGAAATCTTGGCCTCAGTAAGATACTCCTCAAAAACTATGACCCTGCTGTGGATGAACTTGACTGTAAGCAAATCCCACTGGGGATTGTTAGGGCATTTTACAGATGACTTTCACATGCATGCAACCATCCTAACCAAACTACAAAGCTTTTTACACTAGTCTGGTCTCATGGAGGAGGTTCCAATGGGAAGGTGAGGCAGTGGGAGCACTGCTGAGACCAGAACCAGGGTCTGTAGATAAAAGAGAACACAGCACTTTGTTTGCAATGCCATTTATTTTAGAAAAGCCCCTTTTGATCATCTGAATGAAAAATGTGGGCAGAAAAGTCACAAATGTTATAAAACAAAGTTTATTCTGCAATATTTTGTCATAATGAATTGCATCTCTTTGGTAAAAATAAACTTTATAAACATTTTAATTAACAGAGATTAGCATACAAAAAACCTAAACTTCTGTAAATCGTCTTTAAAACAGGGAAAGGACTAAACTGGAGGAAAAAGGGTTAGAATTGGTCACCTACTGGCAAAATTATCCTAAACAAACCCAAGGACATTGTTTATGCTACATTAGAAACAAGCTAACAGGAACAGTTTAAAACCAACTCTGGTTCATTTGATCAGAAAGCATTCTTACAATTCACTTTTAAATAAATAATAGTTACAATGACTTGGCAATTATAAAATGGTTTGTATCACTATATGGCAGTAACATAATACTCTTAATTATGCACTTTTTTAGTTTGAAGACATACACTTATAAAACAGACTTGATAATGGCACTGGCAGTTAGGTGTGAAGAATGTGCTTCAAGAGATAATGGCAGGTGCAACATTTAAAATATTCTACCTCTTCAATAAATATTTTGACTACAGCTTTATTATGTGTATGAGTGGACCTGGCTTCAACCAAAGCTGCTACCTACTGTTTCAGGCTGATGAAAAGCTGCAAACCACACAGTTGCATTTCCTTTGACAGTTGGATTTGATGTGACTTTTGCAAAAGCAGTAACTTAGTATTGCAACCTGAAAGGCCAGTAGAGGTGTGTACAGTGTCCACATCAGATTGGGAACAGAGCAGCCTCCCTTGGACACCAGCCTCATACACTTCTGCACTGTATTTAAAGAACTGAATGTGGTTCAGTAATACTTTTTGTTTTGCCAAAATATATCTGAGTCAACCATTGGCAGGAACATTTTACATGTGTCACTAAAAAAATCCCAACAATCAAAATAACTTCTCATTGTATTCCATTTATACTATATACAGCAGGGTCTCTAACTGAGATGGCAACAAACCCAAACACAATGCTTGACACACAGGTGAAAGGAAGGGCAGCCATGGTCCCACCACCCAGAGGGATGCTCCACAACTGAGCTGGCAGATTTTGCCTGCCAAGAGGTGTGGGACAACGTGGTGGAATAGACTGGGGCACAAATCAGCTGCCTTCTCCTTCAGAAGGAGAGAGCAAAGACAGCAAGTATGAAGAGCGTGGCCCTGCCACACTGCTCTGTGTCCCGAGGAAAGGCTGCAATCGCTTCCAGTTCCAGTTCTCCCAGGCTGAAAGCTGTAAGAAGGGATGCAGCTTTCACTGCTAACTTCTGCTTAGTATGGTTTTATTGCTTGTTGCATATGGTAATTAAATGCATTGTTAACATCCCAACCCCATCCCATCAGAAATGCTGAAATCATTTTCACCAGCTTCAGGGTTAACAGCAGCACAGCCACACTCCTAGTAAATCTTAACCTTCTCGAATTTTATCTGAGGCAAAGAAATAACTCAGAACCAAGCCATGGAGCCAACTATGCCTGCAGTTTCCAGGATACTTGGACCTTGATCCAGCTTTCACTGGAAGCTATAGAAAAGCTGCAACCACCTTCAGCAGGAGCCAGGCAGCATCCCTCTTCAACAGTGTGCAACTGAAATCATGCCACTGAGCAAAGTGCCAGACTACTAACAATATTTCTGTGTAGCTGAATCTTCACTTTCCCACTGACACAAACTCTGCAGTTCTCCATCAAGGTACAAAAGCAAACTGTGAGCAAAAAAGCAGTTCCACCAAGCATTCACATCTCCACATCACTAAATCCCAAGAACCACTGCATTGGTACTTAATTTTTTCTTTAAATACCAAGCTTTACCCCTTCTGCCCATCAGGAACATATCCAGTATCAGATCTAATTGGCTAATGCACCACTTGTGATATCCAGGAGACACACACATCTGCACACGTTGCCCTCTTAGAGGTGTAAGCTAACAGGCATTCACAGAAAGCAGGAATGCAGCAGAGTATTTTTCTTCCTTTTCAAGAAATAAACCAAATCATTCTTAAAACTGAATTGGAGAAAAAAACCCCTCACAAAACCAAATACCACACTCTTGCCCCCCCCTAGTGTTTGTGCTTTAAAGAAAACCCCAAACCTTGGCTTTAAATTCCAAAACACAAAGAACCTCAAATATTTCAGGCTTGATCCAACAGCCACTGAGTCAGCAGGAGCACCACCGTTGTCTTCAAGAGGCACTGGAGCAGGCCCTCAGAGCAACAGACTTCCAGCAACATGGCTGTGTTCTTATTTAAAGCAGACAGTTTATGGCAGTATTCATGAAGAGACTGGCAAATAGGAAAAAAACCCCAAACCCAAACCAACCAAACCAAAAAAAACCCCATAGTGATCTAAGGAAGGCCTCCAAATAGCCAGAAAAGTACCCTGTTAGGAAAAGGTTAACTTTTGGCTGAAACCAGCACTGTTTTCAACAACCAAAACACTGAACATTGCTTTCCTAGGTGGCTCTGCTCCTAATTTTCAACAGGTCTGCCCAACACCTGCTGGAAGCAATAGCTTCATGTGTTAGCAAGGATGTTTATGGCACGTTATGCTACCTTTCAGAAACAGGAAAGATGACCTTTCATTGTTGTATACAATTCTGCAACACACTTAAGGCATCCTCATACATGCAGTGCTGTTTAAACCCACCCCAGTAGAATTGCTTCCCCATTTCTGACCAGAAAATGAAAAATTAAACTCCATAATCTACAGGAAGATGTAAGCAATCACCACTGCTTTGAAAAGAAAAAATAAAGGAAAGTCAGGTTCACCATACCACTAAAAAAAGGATGTCTGGGGACTATAAAGAGATTCTCTTATTGCAAAAAAGAAGGATGAAGGAATTTCTTCTCAAAACAGAGAGGTCCTCCTGAGCTACAATGTACATCCAAAGGCTAAAGCCTTGCTTGTTAGATGCCCTGTGTGGGAGGAGGCTGATAAGGTTCACATAACACAAGGCACAGTGATCTGGGAAACAAAAGGTATGGACAGTCTATGTGACAAAAACAAGCAGCACTGGGAGGAAGGGGCAAAAAAACCCAAAACAATTCAGAGTTCACCAGTCCAAAAGGAAGCTATTCTATTTTGTCTCAGATTAGGGGGTAAGACATTCCCTTTACAGCAGCTGTCCACCACCTAAAGCCTCCACTTTGTCCATGTTGTCACCACCATCAACTGTTGGGTTCTCTTTTTCCACCCAGACTGGTATAGGGGAGCAGAAGGGTAGATGGTGCAGATTAGGCAGCTACTACGTATTCAACAGTGGCGGTATCAGGAGGTCAACATCAAGCTTGACAAGTGGCAGCTTTCACTATTGGCTACATCCAAGGTGTGTGTATGCATGCAGGCATCTGCATGAAAAGGACACACACACCCCCCCAAGAAAAGACAATTTGTCTTAAGATGAAAAATAAAGGAAACCCCACCCTGTTTTCCTTCAGGAATCTGACCTGCAGACAGCAGATTTGAGGAAAGGAGGAAACAAAAGAAAACTGCAGGTGGTACTAACCTCAGCTACCCCTTACCCCCACACTTCTGGGGGTAACTTAGCATCTTGCTGAAAGCAGCTCCTGGTGTGCTATAGGTTTTCAGCTACTGTGTCAGATGGGCTGGAAACTGCAGCCACTCGGAGTTGCTTCATCAGCGTTTCCACCAGGACCTGGCTCAGAAGAGTGAAGAGAGAATGGGTGGGAAGAGGTAACTGAAGCCAGGATCTTTTCTGTTTTACCCTCTCCTTTCTTTTTTCTCCTCTTTTTTAATCCTTTACATGGAAGTCAGAGCCCTCAGACAAGGCATAATTCACCTCTGCCATGGGGCCAGCAGAGATGTACATAAGATCCACAATGTGCATCTAAGCAAACATATCTCTGGAAAACAAAATAAAATCAACCATTACACATGGGGGAAAAAAAAGTGACCATTAAGGAATATGCTTTCAGGTTTTCACAAGTCATGCATCTCTTCTAATTGGAAAAGATGACATATTGTTTTGTTTTCTTTTTTTAGGCAGTGATTTAAAAATAAATGGCTAAATTATAGTTAGAGCCGAAAATAAAACAGCAATGAGTCCTCTTATGGCTTTGATCTCCCTTGTGAAGGGTAAAAGTAGAAGAGTATTGCCACAATTAAAAAAAATATATGTATATATTCAACACTGACAAACACACTATTTCTTCCTCTGCTTGTGACAGTGGCTCTTTGCAGTACTTATTAAGGAACTCAAGCATGTTTGGATGCCGGCGAGGTGGAGCAGAGACCCTGCTGCTTCTTTCAGCTCCTCATCGATTTCTTGACATAACTCCTTGAGTGCTTTGTTGCTAGGCTGACTTTCCTCAGAGGTATCTACACAAGGTTGTGATGCATAGCCACTGTCTCCAAGAGGATCATCTTCATAGTCAACGTCCGTATCCACTTCGCTGTGAAATCCTTCGCTGCCATCACTTCCCTCGGGGCTGCTCTTGGAGATGAATTCATAGACCTCGTCAAGGGAGGACAAGGAAGACACGCTGGACCTGGAGGCACAGCGCTGGGAGCCCATGCTGCTGGCACTGTAGTTGTGATCCTCCTTCGGATCGATGTTGGTGGCCACAGAATCGTTCTCCTGCAGGTTTCTGGAGCTGGGAGAATTAAATGCGCTGCCGTAACTCCTTTTCTTAGGGGTCTTCAGAGGCTGAGGTTTCTCACCTAGTAAAAAGCAAGATTGATCAGTGCACTAATACTCCAATGAGGTACCTGCAAAAGGAGCAGACTGTGGCTGCCTGACTGCAAAGTAAGCTGAACGTAAGCATTTGGGAGTCACAGCATCTTGTGCACATTGACTGTCATCCACAGAGGACAGTGGTCTTCAGCTAATCTTTAAGCAAGAGCTGGAGAAACAGAAGTAGCTAAGAAACTCTACCATCTAAGCACAAAGAGGGCAGGGTAAGAACATTTCAGGGGAAGAAGGAAAACAAAATAGAAAAATCAAGTGGGGAAAAAAGGGAAGTGGTTCTATAAAGCTCTGTAACGCTAGCAGAAAGAATAATCAAACCAGAATAGCTTCTTGACTGCATGGAAACTAGACCATTCTGGTTCCCTGAAACTCCACAGAGAAAACATTTAGCTACTGGGCAGAGAAGAAAAGCAGAGTAAAATGGTTTATGCTTACAGTCCAACATCCCTTGTTGAATGGAAGTATTTAACAGCATCATTGCAGTAGCAGCATCAATATCAGATTCTGTGAAGGAGAAGCAGCAAAACGTTAGCCCTCAGGTGAGCCTGACAAAATGAAGTCCCTAGAACACAGAAAGAATATCTGTCTGCATGTATTGGCCTACAGTAAAGAGTGGTGTGTGGGGGAAACATGTATGAATTCAGACAGAGTATGACTGACACTGTGCAGTACAGTTAGAGAACAGTCACATATCGTAACCATGATATTCAAAGGCTCGCACTGCACTTCCAAAGCTGAAGCCAAGAATCAGCACCATTAGCAAGACATTCATCTGACAATACTGTTGCTATACTTATCAACAAGTGGCTTTTGTTTGTACTGGTGGAAAGAGAAGGATCATGCATATGGCCCAGGAAAGCATCTCAGAAACTCAGTTACATGAATATGGAAGGCTGAGAACCAAGGTGCCTGTTAATACAGCACTCACGCAGCACACCTCTCTCCTCCAGCAGTATCTTTCATGCTAACAATTCAAACAGAAGAAACCAAGAGGACAAGGGAAGAAGGGGCACTGAACTGCTCAATCTATAAAGCATGGGGATCTAGATAATGAATAGGCACCTAAAAAGCTTTAGGTGAACTGCAGCACTTTTAGCTGTGGTGACAAGTGCTGCTTTAGAACAGCATCCTCTGCTGCCCGGCGTGGACTTGCTTACCTCTCTCTCTCTCAAAGAGGGCACCCTGAGGGTATTATGGCCAAGAGTGACATTTCTAACCAGAAACAGGTGAAAAGGAATAAAACCCAAGTACACCTTTCCCCATTCATTTCAGGACATGCTCATGCACTTTAAAAAAAAGTGAGGAAACTCAAGGTCTTCCTTCGCTCACTGGAGCTATGGGTGACAAATACTCCTTACACAGGGGAGAACAAGGAAGAAACACATATAAAGGACTCATTAGGTAAAAGAGGAAAAAAGAGATGGCAAACTCTCACTAGAGCCTTGCTGTCTCAGAGCAGAAGACCACATCTGAGGGGTACAGATGTACGGATGCAAGTACCATCACCAGCTTGTGCCCAGCTTTTTGACAAGCAAGTGAAAAGTACCAGAGCTCAGAGCTGTGAAATACTCATCGGAAGTACACTCATTATTCCACATTTCCCTGCAAATCCTGTCATGCTCTCCCACCTACCTGTATCAAACAACCAACTTTAAGGGATTTCTGTGGCCATATCCCACAAGTTTAACACATTAATATTTGCTGCCTTTTGTTCTCAGTTCTTGGTAACCAACAAAACTGGTGTAGATACACAAGATACATAGCTTTGAGATTTCTTTTCTCCTGAACTATTCATTCTCTAAGTAGGTCATATCTGGAGTGCTGTCTGCTACATACCTTGCTGGCAGAACAAGATGTCCCCTACAACATCTTGGATTTCATCTCATGGATTTAAAAGCACATGTTCTACTACATCAGGTTTGGTTTGTAATCTAGCAGACCTTTCAGAGCAGGTCCCTACACAACACCAGCTGGGCTTCAGTACCTGCTTGTGACCCAAACCAAGAGAGCAGAGCAGAAGAAAATGAAATGTTTACCTTTGAGAGCTCGGCCATGATTCTGCTGAAGGACTGAAGTTAGGTAGTGAGGAGATGCTGACCTACTGAAAAGAAATTCAACAGGTCAAAGCCAAGCCTTGACTAGCCAAATGATTTGTACAAAGTACTGCAGACACAATACTGTCATTGTAGAAAGGTAAAACCAAACCCAACCTAATCACCACAGTTTGGTGGGCAAGCAACTCCTGTTGCCCACAGTGGATAGGGTGATACACTGATTGATGTATCAGCATCTGGAAAACACCCCCAAACATGCATCTAAGCCAAAGCCTTGCTGGCAAGAGGTACTAACTTCTGCAGATTTTAGGTACCTGCATAAAGGCAGGATTTTAAACAGACACATGTAGTTTTCAGTAATTAAAACCTCCATGGGATCAAAATTCAGAGACTCTCAGTTACCTTATAGACAAACTTGGAGAGTCCTTCCAGCCCCTCTCCAGCTGTACCTCTGGCCTTTCTCTTTCCCTGCACACACCAGGCAGCCCCTGAGGGGCCCTTCTCCAGAACTAGGGCAGAATTTAAATCTAGTCCAAAAATTTTGAAACATGAAAACAAAGAAATCTGGTTTTCTGTATATGACTGGAAGTCATACAAATGTTGTTAATTATTAAAGGAAAATAAACCAGCTTTCATTAGGGAGAAGATTGGTATCCTAAGATGCTGTTTCTATTTTGTTGTCTTTATAAATACAAGCACTGTAAAACCCTTCACATATTGAAGGCAGTGGGAATTTTGCCATGTGGCTTCATTAGAACCAGGATTTCCTTGTAATTGTCATTATTGGCAAGTGTGGCTGATCCTTCAGTGAAGGAAAGGAAAATTACTGAAAACAACAGCTTCAGATTAAAGTTCTGGTCTTCTAAGTGCTTCAGGGTTCAGATAAACCCTCTCCTTCCATACACCTAATTTCAATACATTGTGTTAATATAAGCTAGGTAAATCAGACTTCAATGCTTGTTATCATGGGACTAATCTTGAAGACCTTGGACATATTAAAAGCTTAACTGGTCAAGGCTCTGAATGACCTGCCCTAGGCTAAATTTGTCTCAAACCTCTGCTCCTCCAGCTGGACAGACAACATCCAGAGTCCCTTCAGGGTTATTTTAGTAATGCTCCCATTCCAGCAGAAAGCTGGAAAACAGGACACATCTGCCTGGCTCATTCAAATCCAGGAGGACCCCATACAGCTCAATACTGCTGGAAGATCAGAGATCACTGCTAGATCTTGTAGGTTACAAGCCCAACTGGTGAAGCCTGTGCCACACAACTCTTCAGCTGCTGCCAGACAGCTAAGGCTTGCAGGAGATGTCAGCTCACAGGGTCAACGTCCCTTTGGCCACTTAAAATATCTGATCAATGTTATCAGTTTTACATCCTGTACCAGTAATCCCAGTTCCTCCTGTTTGTCAAAGAAACTCTTCACAGGAAGGTTAAGGCATAGGGCAATGTACAGACACCTTAATTATCTCTTATCTCCCCCAAATTCTTTGCTGAACTGGATAAACCAGCCACATGCCTACCTAAGAAATGAGCTCAACAGCTATGGGTTCCTCTCTGCCCCCCTCCTCTCCCTCTCCCCTCTGTAGGATGACCCATTGCTGTTCCTCTACTGCAAACACAGGACATTGACTTGAAATTCTCCAAAATCTATTGCCTAATCTTAAAATGTGCCAGATGAGGAAGCCCTGATTTCAGAAGTCTTTCATGTTCCACCTCAGAGTATGTTTATGGTGAAGGCTGTTCTTCCAATACGTGCTGCAAAATGCTTTTAACAGCCTCAGAGAAAAACACTCCTCTCTCAGGCCAGCCTCTCTAAGCACTTCAGGTTGGAGAGAAGTCGATTGGCTTTGACAACAGCATAGAACAGATCCAGCTTAGATCCAGATGAGTGACCTACAGGAGATGACATCCTTCAAAGCTAGCAGCCATAGGCACCCTAGATCAGTCCTGGGGAACTGTGCTTGAAGGAGGATTTTGCTCCAGTTCCCAGGTTTCCTGCCCTCCAGAGAAATGGGGCTCACCAGAAAGCACTCAGCACAACCCCAACCTTCTCCTTTTAACCTCTCCCACGGTTATGATGAAGACTTGGACACAAACCCTAGATCTGCTACCTCAGAAGCCTGAGTTCACCACATCTCCCCACCTTGTCTAGTCAGTCTCACCTATGCCCCACTCAAATTCTTCTCTTGGGAGGCAGCTGGTAACAACACAACATCTGTGTGGGCACTTCCACTGCCAGGTGGAGCAATGCAACCCCATGCCCTACTCAGGGGAGAAAGTTCACCTACCTTGGTGGTGATGCTGGTGGAGTATAAAATGCAAGTGCTGAGTGAAAAGGCTGCTTCTTCAGTGCTTGGACAAGGTTAGGTTTATATTCTGGGTCAACACACCACAAGGAACCTTTCCCATTCACCTGCAAGAAAGAAGTACTGTAAATTAGAACCTCCAGAGGCCAGGCTGTTACCAGTCATTTCTAATTTAATCCTCCCAAGATGCAGCACACTGCAATGACAGAGGCATCCACCACTGTACAGCTGATGTACATATCCTCAGGCAGCTCCACCACCTGTATGGCAACAGGGATGCTCCAGAACAGAGCACATGGTCCCAAGACCCACACATACACAGCCATCTTGCAGCTTGGGATAAGCATCTCTAAAGCCCCATTCCCATTCACATTTGTCCACTGAAAGGTGTAAACCTTATTTGAACACTTGGTCAATACAGGTGTGAGTTTAAGGATCTGTCCAGGCATCACTGAACTGATCAGCAGTCTTTTGATGAACAGATTCCTATGTAAGAAAAGCACCTTTCCTTTTGCTTTGAGATGGCCAAATACTCACTGAACTTTACACCATCCTGTCAAAGCATCTTGCTGGATGCCAAGCTACAAAATGGATAATTCCCACATTTTCAAAATCTGGAAACCAAATTAATGTACTTTTGATTCACCTAGCAATGTAAGCACCACTGTGCTTCTCATCCTTGACATAGAATTTGATATGCTGAAAGTTAAGCACCTCCTGCTCCTCTCAAGGGTTTCTTCACATATTTACCATATCAAGAAAAAACCCTGGTTTTTGAGCCTCCAGTTCTTGCAACATAAAGAGGAAAACCAAATAGAATGTTCTATAATCACTGACCTGACAGACCAGCTAAGAGCTCTACAGGTAGAAACACCAGTTTTTTTTGGAGGAGAACAGATGTTACAGGAATGGTCATGCAGTAGGATGGGGCAGCTCTACACTGGAACAGAAAGATCTTTCTGGAGGGATTATGGAGGGAGAAGTCTCAAAGCAGAAACCCAAGCTTCATGGGGCACCTCCTGCTAGCCCAGAGAGGCCAGCTGGTCTCCTCCTGCCAGTATCAAGAGGGTACTAGATACTCCATGACTTGCTCAAGACTGGAAGGGATCCAGAAAGCATGTCAGTCTGTGATCCTATGTAAGTCATGGGGCTTTTCCTGAAGAGAGGAAATACTTTGCCTCCAGGAGTCAAAACTCAAATCAGGGAGAGCTCCTGCTGGGAAAGAGAGATGCAGCTCTGGAATTTTAAGATTAAGTTATTGCCTTTCATAAAAGATCTCTGAGCTGCAGCATCTTTCATTGTTATTTATTTTTGTAACCTGAATCTTTCATCTCTTCATGCTAAAACTGAGCACAGCCTGCAAGATACTGATCACAAAGCTTATCTTTAATTAAACAGCCACGGTGGCTGGCAGGATGATTTAATCAGCTACCTACTAGCAGGGGTTATCCCTCCCAACTGGTTCCATCCACCATCTCAATGACAAACTAACACCATGATCCCTTTCCTGCTCCTCTCTGGGATGCTTTCCCCAGCATCCCAACCCTGCCCATCTCTGGGTTTGGTTGGTTTTCCCTCCCTTTGAAACTGTTGCCATCATAGAGCAGCAGGAACTCCCCTGACCAGCAAACCACTGCTTCACATTGACTTATTTCCTACTTTAGACAAGCACTTCCACTTGACACCTAATTCAGTTCAGCCTCCGGGGTTCAGAATGGGGTTAATCTCCCTCTTTCATCTTCCCAGCCACCAGCCTGCTGCCCTGACAGCATAGCACAAGGATTTTGGGTAGGTATTGCAATAGCAAGCTGAGCTGGGGCACACCCCCAAGCCATGGAGACGCTCAACCCAATGCAAGAGGCAATAAAGAGGGTGACTTCTTAGGGTAGGTAGATTGGGTTGGGTTAGGTTCCACCCACCATTATTTGTACTAAAAGCAGCTATTGAGCAAAAGAGATGATGCCCATAGGGCTGTGCACTGTCTCACTCACAGCTGCTGCTTAGCAAAGACACTCAGTGGGAATCCAACACAGGTCTGAAGTTGTGTCACACTTCAGGGGAAAGCCATGCACAATGGGAGCTGAGAGATCTATTGATTAAATCCCTGTCCCTCTCAAGCATCCCTGTCCCTCTCAACCTCCAGAGGAAACAGCTCCCTCAGGAGAAAAAAAAAACCCAACACATTCCCACTGTAGACCTCTCCACCAACCCAAAGCTGCATGACAGTGATTAAGATTCCAAGCTGGATCTTCTGAGGATCACTGGATCACAATCACACCCCTGCATCTTCAAGGGCACCAGGGCCACAGCAGGTACACTGGAAGGCATGACCATATCCCAGGGTCTGGGTCCAGCATCACCCCCTTGCTGTTCAGCAGCTCCAGCTCCCAACCACCATTACCAGACTGGAAGCATCATCTGTCTGGATGACTGCAGGCATGAGCAAAACTGCAACTCTAAGAAGAAAGGGTGTTTCAGCCTGTAAGTCTATCACCTCAGGTGAACCTTCACAAAGCACTTAGATCCAGCTGCATCCCAGGAGGTGCACACAGAAAGGGTAATGTATATTTCAGCAGCAATGTGAGGTAGGTACATCTTGTTTCCATGGCATGAGAAGTTCCTCCTCCCAACTGCAGTGCTGGCTCATAAGGCATCTCAAGGCCCCCGAGTGCCCTTCAACTCATTAAAAGAAAACCACAACACTGTATTTTTCAGCAAGCCAAGCAAGAACATCCTTCCCCCAGCCTCTGCTGAATGCTGTCCTAGACTCCCTGCAGCCTGCTGTGACATGCCAAGTGAAGGTATTTAAGCAGCTGATAGGAATACACATGCCAACAGAGCAACCATTCACACCTATGTCTGCAACACAGATGTGGCCCAGCTTGGTGGAAACAGCTCTGTGGAGTGAGAAAAGGGGTGCTGAGGGGTCACCTGCACCTGCCTTGGAAGGCAGGGATCTGCTCCAGCAGGGTCTGGTAGATAAGATCCAGGAGCAATCAGGTCACAGCAAGCATACTCTTGCAGCACCTCTTCCAGGTGAGCACCAATCAAAAGGAATCCAGTGCACATGTCCCAAAATTAGTCCTGCAGTGCCAGCTCGTGTAGGGGAAGTGGGGAAAAAACCCCAGGAGATTCACTTTGAAGTGCACTCCCAACCCAAACCACAGTAGCAGCATGATGGCAAACATGAAGAGGGACTCTTCCTACTTTTGCTGCCAGACCTCCAAGAGATGACTTTGTTCTTGCTGACAGTCAGCAGCAATAGCCAGGGAGGTGTCAGAAAGCAGACCCTGCTCTCCTGTCAGACATTTACACTCTTCCAACATGAGTGCCCAGATGAATTCCAAAGGCTTTAAAGCCCTTCCTACCTTGATGTTACAAACCAAACTCTGCTTCTCTGATGCATTGTGTCTGCTTCCACAAGCACTTGGGATAAAGAAAGCTGACTATGCACACCCTTCCAGACACATTTAAGATGCCAGTAACAAACTAAAAATGGAAGAAAATACAAAATGACCTTTGCCCTCTCAGAGAAGCACCCAGAGGCATGGCTAGGACATGGCTAGAGGCAACACAACCAGCAAAATGAGCCTGGAAGCTACTGCTGCTCACTCCAAGATGTGACACCTGAGAAGTTCATCCAAAGGGGGCTGCAGCATTTCCATCACCTTCCAGATCAACTCCCATGGAGTCTGTGTGCCACTGTGCACCACACATTTATTTTGCAGTACCCTCACCTGGGCCTTTTCTAAGCAGCACAGAATGGAAAGATTTAACTGCTGGTTTTTGGAAATGGGGAAGCTTCAGCAAAATTTCAGGAGGGGCTTTTTAAGATGCTTTGTTGGATTTTTGGGGGGTTTTCTGGGTTTTTTTGTTTGTTTATTTTTGTGGGGGTTTTTTTTTGGTGATAAATGCAGTTTCTTTTTTTAAGAATTGGAGAGCTCTGGAGCCCTGGGAAAGCACCAACAGAGAATATCACCATCACCTTGCTGGTACTGGTGGTACCTATTCTGCATTTTGTTTTTCCTGCTAGAGATCTCACATCTAGCAGCAGCCATCCTCTGAGCTCAGCAATACTGGTGGAGTTGCCAAGGTAAGCAGTAGACCAGGAAGTCTCAAGCTCCTGTCATCCAAATGCCAAGACATGAAGTCTGACTGCCAACTCCTAAACCATAAGGATTTCCAGGCTGAAAACAGCTGAGCTTTAAAGGGCAGATCCAGAGAGAGCAGACACTCTTAGACCAATTTAGGAGATTTCCCTGCTCTGCCCTAATCCTTCTGACACTCATGCCTCCCTTCCTGGACAGAGCCACCCAGTCCTGTAAGAACATCTTTGCCACCTGCAGCAGCATGTAGTCACTGTTCAGGTTCACCTCCTTCACATAGGCAGAGCTTGCAGCATCTCAGTTACTCCACTACAGTTCCTGGAGCCACATTAAAAGCCTGTCCTAAGACTGAGAAAGACTCAGCTATGGAGGAGTTACTGCATTTGCCACACAGCAGCTAAAAGTCTTTCTTTTCCTGGGCAAAGCTGCTGCTTAGGAAAACACCACTTTGATGGAAAAGCAGGGATGCTGAGAAGCAGTGATGTTCACTCCTACCAAGTACAAGGCAGTCCTTCCTGATGCCAAATCAGCTGCAGGACCTCTATCTACAGCAAGAGGCTGTCAGGCATGCCAGGCACTGCATGCATGTCTGATAAGAAGCCTGCTACCACTTAGGCTGACCTCCAAGCACACAGGTCTGGGATTTGTTTGTTGACCTTTGGCACGTGGTTTGTTGGTTTATGTAAGTCAGAGTCAGCTCTCTGAGGAATGGGATGGGAAATGAGAGGAGGAGGAAGTCACTAGTAGTATCATACAAGTCAGAAAGGAGTATCCTTTACTTTTAGAAGTGAAGCTTGTGTCTGCACCATGCAGAGACACACAGTTATGTTATGACAGAGGTTAAAGCAACACCATACATTAAATGCAAGAATTAAGATGGTTATTGGAAAGCTAGATCTGTGCTAAGAGTACAAGATGATCACAGGTGAAAGTCAGTTTAATATTCAAGACAACTGTTAGACTGAGAAACACTCAGCCATGTACAAACAGCATGCCTGCAAGCATGGTGTCTTGCAGAGGACCACATTTGCACCCAAATGGGCAACACTCCTGCTAGCCCAGCAGTGAAGCTGCTTGGCATCCTGCTCTCTCTTCTGCTTCCCAGTGTGATGGTAGCCATGGCCATGCTTGAAAAGCAAGGAAGGAGGAACACACCCCAGAAATTCAGCACTGGAAAACAGACAGAGCATCAGTTTAAGAGGCTGCAGCAAAAGAACATCCTAAGACATGTCTGAAATTTTAGGCTGGGTAGTGAAGGCTAACAAAATTCTAAGTGGAAACAGGGTCCTCTGCAATAGCATGTTAGCTAGCTTTAAAAAGGATGGATCACAGCTAGCTGTAGCCAGGTCAGCACCAAATCACAAAACCAAGTGACTTTTTTCATCCTGTGATTTGTAACAAGTAGCAGTTCCAAACCATCTCCATCTGCAAAGAAAGTGCTGGAGGACAAAGAGAGGAAAACCAAACCAAACCAAACCAACATCAAAAAAATCCACCAAACCAAACCCAAAAAAGAACCTCTTGAGAATAACAGTGTCCTCCTGCATCTCAAACTCGATCCAGCTCCCTCCCACCAGGTCTCACCTTGCCATGGCTTCTCTCCACCTTCCGGAAACACTTGTTCAAGGAGAGGTTGTGTCGGACCGAGTTCTTCCAGCCAGTTGGGGCTGTGGCAAAGTAGGGGAAGCGCTCCAGGATCCAGCTGTAGATTTCTTTGACTGGCAAGCTCTTGTTGGGGGAGTGCTCAATTGCCATGTAAATGAGAAGGCTGAAAGAGTAAGGGGGTTTGGAAGTGGAAGATTTTGTTTCAGGGTTCTGGTAGCAGGACGGCGAGAAGGATGGCACACTGTCACCCTCAATGTCATACAAGGGGCTAACAATGGGAAGACCCTCACTCCCCAGGCTGAAGTTTGTTAGCAGGTTAGTGCTTTCATGCAGCCAGTTCAAATTGGTGAGCTCATCATCTGCTGAGTCTCTGTCCACCATCGTGGCCTTTGGCCGGCCGGCATCGCCCGCGTCAGGCAAGCTTCCCATTCCATCACACTGCCGTAGTCCTGCAGCTTTCTCTGCTCCTGGTGTTTCAGCTTTCTTATCTGGAGTCATTCCAGTGACTGGACCCATTTAGCTTTGTTGGTCTGCAACAAAGAAGATGGTCAGAAATCAATGGAAACCTTCAGGGTCTCGTTCAGTGGCAGCCCATCAAACCCAAAGGCAGGGCTGGACCAAGCCCATGCTGTGCAAGAATACTGTAGGCACTGAGGAAAGCCAGGGTCCAACATGAGCCCCCTCCCCCAGGAATCTCATGAGCAGATGTTAACTCCCTTTGGTTCATAACCAGAACCTATGGTAAGCACTTGGAAACTGTTGTTATCTGTCTTGAAACATGAATTTGGACACAAATAACAGCTACTTTGATGTCAACACCTCAAATATGAAAAAGACCTTAATGGGTAGGATCTAATCCACACAGCTCTCACCTTAACTCTTTTAGTTACACTCTATATATTATATTATTATATTACTATATACATTATATTGTAAATTGCCCTTATTTAGAAGTGTTTGCCTTTGGTGCCCAAAGAGTAAAAAATAACTTGCAAAACTTACAATCAGAGTAAAGTGAATTTCTAGTCTTGGCACAAATGAAGACTTTACAATCCCCTTCAAGTCACAGTCATTCCCAAATGGGAAAGATCTGACCTGCCTATCAGCTAGCTCATCAGCTGGGTCCTGCAGAACTGCCCAGATCTAGAAGACCTCCATCCCCTCCTGCAAGGACTTGCTGCTCTAATCCCAGCTCCCCTGTAGAGCACAGAGCAGTGGAATCAGCTCTCAACACACCAGCAATTTCTTCTCCTCTCTTCTTCTGCTTATACATTTTTGCAAAGCTGTTTTGAGAGCAACACCTGCACCAATGGTTACCAGTGCTAGTGCTGGAAATCATCCTCAAACTTCCTAGTTAAGTGGAAAGATAGGTATGATTAACTACCAGCTCAGGCATTAAAACAAAAAAAATAAATGAAAGCACAGTGAACTACTCAAATAGCTGGTCAAAAATAGCTTTGCTCTCCCTACAATTGACTTCTCCCCC
The DNA here is from genome assembly GCA_013399015.1 of Galbula dea. Lineage (NCBI taxonomy): Eukaryota > Metazoa > Chordata > Aves > Piciformes > Galbulidae > Galbula > Galbula dea. The sequence goes on from VWZX01004918.1 coordinate 1,468,693, forward strand.
AAGCCATCAGAGTAGATCTATAAAGGCAGTCAGTGATTGCTGGCTTTAAACAACAATACAGACACATGCTTAGGTCAGTTCTCAACCATTTCTTAAATTAAAAAAGAAAGAGCCAGTAATAAAATTCATAGAGTGGAGAACTCCTAATTCTGCTGCAACATGAGCCACACCTTTTTCCTTGTACTGAGTAACTTTACCTCCTTGTTCAGCACCTCTTCAGCCAGCTACATACTAGCTTACACCTCCCAGCCATTTATCAGTAACTCTAGCACTCAGTTCATGTTGCAGGAAATATCCCTTTGCAAATCTTCATTCAGCAGAGTGGACCAAGGACATGCTCATGCACACACACAGATGCAAGTTTTAGGTCACTATTTTTATTCTTTTGCTGAAATGGGGCAATAAAAGCTTGTTTTACAACACAGGTATGGCCTGAGCATGCTCACAGTCTTCTCAATATATTAACTTAGGTACTTAAACTCAGGTAGGCTTTGTGGTGTTGTGCTATTTCTTTGCATGCAATTATGTGTTAGGAGAGAATCATTAGAATAATTAATACCCTTCTTAAAAGAATAATTTGCAAGCAATATACTTACAGTAAATGATATAGGCTAGTGCCATGTTTCTCTCAGTAGATACATTACATAAATCCATGTGTCATATTACCTTCTCAGTGCCTGGTTTACCACCTCACACATCTCCTACATAAACACAGCAGCAGAAATTAAAGTATTTTTTTCACAAAGCTATAAATGCTCTTATTAAACTATTATTGTCTAATAAATAAGAAAAAAACCCAAACCCAAACCAAATACCCCCATAACACAGTTCCATAACTACTGCAGTTTCCAAAGGATGTTCTCCAGTGGCCTCAAGTAAACACTGCATTAAGGATCATTTAAATATAGAAACAGCAGAATAGGCAACAGGAAAAGTTATTTTAATGAAGTAATATTAGCTCCATTGCAATGGCAGAGAAAGACTGGTAACAATTAGGATAACTGTCAAGGGTTAGGGCTGGGCTGGCCACTAAATGAATGACAGACTCTCTCTAGTAACCCCTCTCCCCAAAGAGAGAGAGAAAAGAGTAAGGGAGAGAAACATGCATTGGGAAAAAACCAAACTAAAATACCTTTTATTGTTTTCCATAAGGGTCATGTGATTCTGTGAAACCATCTCTGCTATAACCTAGCAGGGGCTTGAGGATGGGAAATCCACAGCAAGAGCAAGGAGAGCAGACTGTTAGAAGATGAGAGCATGGAAGCAGCTCTTCAACACAGATATCATGCTAGAAATGTATATGCTTGGACCCTCAGATTTCTTCCTAACATTTTCTCCCTGTTACCAGCTAGAAAGATTGATGCCAACAAAGTCAGAGGTAGCCACTAAGACTTGCTCTCCACAGTGCTTCCACCCAAGCTGAATTAGCAGCACTGATGTGAAACAGGGAGGGAGAAGAGGGGGAAACCTAGCAGAAGGACAGGCTCAAGAGCATGCACGAGTGTTGCAAGGCCGCTTAGTGAAATTTATCTTCCACTCCTTTATCCCCTTACTGCCACCTTCCCTGCCTCTTCACCTACTCCAGGGGCAGCACAAGCCTTGTAAGAAAACCCATCTCCAACTGACACACACTTACTCAGTTGCTGAGGCAGACTCTCTGTTCCTCTCCTGCTCTCCCAGAGCCACTGCTCACCCGAGGATGGCAGATGGCAACGTTTAACCAACCACTCTGGCTGGCATGTTGAATGCCCAGAGACTGGCTGCAGTTCCCCCAAGGACAGCCTCAGTTCCCAAGCAGAGCCAGAAGGCAACCTCCAGCCACACAGATGCAGAAATAACATGTTTTAAGCACACCACTGAAAAATGTGCAACTGTTTATGCTCTGTCCCATGTGCTTTGCCCTACCAGTAAGCACCCAGTAACCCAGCATGCTGGTGTTAATTAGTCTTACTTGCAACTGACAGCCAAAGTATTCAATGCCTAAGAGCTCATGCATTCAAATCCTAAGAAACTGAACCATTACCTCCTGTAAGCACCTTCAAAAGAAAGCCCATCCAAAACATCCACTCTTCAAATACAAAGTACTGAAGCAGAGATGCACATTATTTTGTGGGGTAGTAATACCTAGAGGACTATGACTCTAGAGTAAGATTAAAAGGCTGCAGAGTCAACCAAGAGTTCTTGCACAAAAGTTAGGGTCCACCAGAAAAGAGGCAAGAGAAATTATGTTCTTTCCAGCAGTCTTGTGATTTTTGGCATCACTCAAGAGCGCTCAAAATGCAGAAGAGGATGTCACTGCCAATAAATGCCAGTCCAGCACCTAAAGCCTAGTGAAGTCCCTGCTCTTCCAGGCTACTTGCAACCCAAACAGCAGAGCCCAGGTCCAAAGGGGCTGATTAAGGCTGCAGGTGTGTTCAGGTAGCAGGTCAGGTTCAAAGAAGCCCTAACAGATTGAAGGAAATTTGACATTGCAAGACAAGACAGTATTTTTTGCAGTCTTCTTTCAAATACACTAAAGAGCTACGCTGGGGAAAGGTTATGGGGGCTGGAAGGTCCTCACCCCAACTGAGCACACCTGGGGTTAAACCAGGTTTGCACATCCCCATATACATCCCCAGCTATGACTTCATTTTGATGGAAGGCCTTGAGCACCACTGTGTTCTGCCACAGATAATATACCTGTTCATTTCTGTAGGACCAGCTGAGCGAGTTGGTCACTGCTGCCAGGAGTGGGAAGATCTGGAACCTGCCATCAGTGCAGTAACAGGCCTACAAAAATGATTAGGGTTATGGGAAAGGCTGAGGGAGCTGGGGCTGGTTAGCCTGGAGAAGAGAAGACTGGTGATGGAGTCACTCTCTGGAGATATTTAAAACCTTCCTGGACATCATCCTGTGCAGCCTGCTCTAGGTGAACCTGCTCTGACAGTGGGGTTGGACTAGATGATCTCCAGAGGCCCCTTCCAACCCCTAACATTCTGTGATTTCCCTCCAGATTGAATAAAGCAAAACAAAAAAAAAAATCTTTCCACTTGTCTAAACCTTGTCTAAGTCTGAGGAGCAGAATATGATTTTAATCAAGGAGAAAGCAATTGCTAGCCATATCACACTTGTATTACTGAGAGAAGCTCTGCAAACCACTCTCTCTGCAACAAGCCCAGGGTGTGCAGCCTTAGCCACAGAGCCAGGGCATTTCTGTATTCCATACACAACTTTTTGAACTAGCACAAATAGGCTCTGTGACAGTATTTAAAAAGATGGGTACATGGTTTTGCATGCAAGCCACTATACCACCAGCAACCACTTGATTGATTTTTCACATTGCCTTGCACTTATGGGAAGTGTAGCCACACCAGGGCTTGTCCTGACTTAAAGACATCAGTGGACATACAGTGTTGTTAAAACAGCCCAAGAATTACACAAATAAATGACTGTCACTGCTCACCTACACAAGTTTGGGATGAACTTCCAAGCCAAGACACAGCACAGGACCAGATACAAGTTTCTACATGCACAGAAGGAAGAGCAACAAAAAAATTTTGGCTCAACTAGTGAAAATCCATCAATAAAAAGCACCACATCCACTTGACCAGGAGCATTAAAAGCACCACACCAGACCATTTTCCCCCTCCCATTAATTAACCTTCCCCCCTTCACCTCCTTTGTCTCGGCCCTGGCCTGCTCCATCCCTGCCCACCTCACAGAACAGCTCAGCAGGCTGGAGGTCAGCTGAAATCCCCCTCCCTGGCCCTCTGAAAGGCCTATATTTGATTACAACACTATATGATGTCACGTATCCAAGACAACTAAAGGCATTAGAGTCTCCTGAGGACGAAACCGCCTCTCGCCCATAGATTTCAGCAAGCCAAGCCCCGTTGTCTGCAGAGAGAAGAGCAGGCAGCTCTTCACGCCCACCCCTAACAAAAGGCACTCAGAGATGCTCCCTCAGGGCAGCACCCATGGTAGGTGAAGTCCTTCCCACTCCTTTTGGCTTGCAAAGGGAGGGAAAAGGAAAAATAACTGCCTTTTTAATGGGTTTTTAAACAGTTAGCAGCTCCTCAAGCCAGCCTGAAAAAACCCAAACCCATAACCCAACTGAAGGAGCAGACAAGACATAAGCTCAGGGGTTTCTTTCTAACCTTGGCATCAGTGGGCTCAATGAGAAAAGAGGTTTCCCAGGTATTTGCTGAAATACTTCCAAACCTATTTCATTTCAATGCTCCTTTCATGTCAATATTCTCCTGCACCCTGTGATCACAGAATCACAGGTTGGAAGAGATCTCTAAGATCAAGCCCAACTGTCAACCTATCACCATTGTGCCATTAAACCATGTCAGATGTGATATAATTAAAGGCAGGAAAAAAACCAGACCAACAAACAAAAATGGTAATGAAAATCAACTAAAAGGTCCAACACTAGGAAAAGTTAAGAAACACTGCAAAATTTAAGAGGGAAGGGATTAAATCCTTATCACAGACTGGGGAAAGATAAGGGGTGAGAGAAGCAGAATTCATCTGAGGTTTGACTTGTATGAAAAAAGTTTTGTTTTGTTTTGTTTATTAAGTACACATACACACAGACACAAGTAGCTCTGAAACAAAACTGATATGTAAACTCAGACATACCCAGACCTTAATGCATCCAGCCAGAGCCTCTGGGCCATTTATTCCAGCACTGCCTACAGAGACTTTGCAATCATGGAAGACTTTCCAAAGGCTGCAGTCACTGTTGGAGCTGGTTCCCTGTGCCTCAGATTCAAAACATGCACATCAAAACAGTCTAACAGAAAAAATGGGGAGTAAAAAAAAAGAATACTCAAAAACTAGCAGTGAAATCTAAACTAATAAGAAAAGCCCTTGGTGTCACAGAAGGAAGAGAAAAAAGTGCTTTTAAGAAAAATGCTTTAGTGCCAATAGTAGCTTTTTGAAAGATGCCTTTGGGTCATGTTCCTTAAATTCAGTCCCTTGCTTGCTAAATGGACTCAAATGCAAAAATATGTAAACCATGGATCTGTTCACAAGTGAACCACTGGAGCAAATGCCTGGCAAAGTAATTCTGATGCCAATTCCCTTTCCAAGGTAACCCTTCCACATGTTCTTTACCATCCTCTTGAAACAGAAGTGAATATAGCTGATGTCAGTACCAATTACTAACACTAGAAAACATGATGCTATCTTTTCCAATCAGCTTTTCTGCCTTCTTCAGCCTTAAAAGCACTGGAACTCCAGATCTTCAGCTGAAAACCAACGATTTGAAGCTATGCCACAAGTAACCCTTCTGCAAGATTTCATGTTAAAGAATCACAAAGCCACCACCACATTACCACTACAACCCTGTCATCACAAAGCTTTTCCAGCTCCTGCTCCCCAACCCCAAGTTCTCCTCCAGAACCCCAGGCACAGCAATGTGATGCTCTTCCCCATGCTCACCTCCCTGGCCAACTTGCTCTTAATTTTATTCCTTAACTGTTAAACTTATCATTCCCTTTCAAAATTATATCAGAACAATCCTCCTGCTCATCATGGCCATGGCATGAAATTATCTTTTCTTCTATACCATGACCCCAACAACTGGATCATGAAGGTTTCTTGTATAGAAAAGCAGCTTAGCTTAATCACACAGGGTCTGTAGTAGAGGTCCACCTTCAGATGGAAGGCTACAGAAGATAAAAGTTTCTCTAAACACAGAATTAAGGCAACTGTGCTACCAAAATCAGAGTGTCAAAGTACAAGATGTCACCTTTTCATACAGCATGGTCAAAAACTCAAAAGCATACCAAATCCTACTTTTGAATACTCAGCATCCCTAAACCAAACCAAACTGGCTGATGGTGATGGTCCTCTCAGACCTGAGGATGATGAATGAGTGACTGCTGCTGCTTGCCATCAAGCTTCCCTGCTCCCACTCACTCAGCTGTACTCTGTGCAAGTTTTCCAGTTGCTGAGTTCTCTTCACATCCAGTAATCAGCTTTTAGACAACCATATATTTGCCCCAAATCTAAGCATAGTGAAATTCAGTGAGTGTTAAAAAGAAAGCAAGCAGAGGACTGGAGGTGAACCAGGAAACTAAAAGTAGCCACAATCTCCAAGACAGGAAAGCACTGAAAATAATCTGAGAAAAGATCAAGATAAACTGCTCTATAAGATGGGCTTTGGGAATCTATCCAGTCACACACCATGAATACAAATACAAATGTGATGGCAATTTGTACAACACACATTGGTGGGACACTCAGATGTGTAAGCAAAATAACACAAGGATCAGGTAGCATCACCTGCATATCTAGCATCACCTGCATATCAGCCACCCAGAAGTACATAGATGGAAACCATGGTCACCCCAATAAAGTTGAAGGTACCCAATGATGCCATCAAGGCATGTGGGTCTGTGGCTGTAATGCGGAGACTAGGTTTGTTGCTGGCTGGAGCAGATGGTCCACACATGGCTGTAAGCACTGCAGCTGAATGCCTGTAGACCAGATCTCAGCCCAGCCCTGCATTTGAAACCCCATTAGCAAGTTCAGAGAAGCAGCATCAGCCACCTTAGACCACAACTGCCATCCTGCAAGGCAGCCAGTGGACATGGGCACTGCTGGCCTGAGTAAACTGTGTAAGAGAACTGGGTGAAAACACCCCCAACTTATACTCCAATCCTTCCAGTGGCTGCACTAGTGCAGTGGTGGGGAGTGCTTTCTGCAGCTGCAGCCAACGTAGTGGAGTCTCTAACATACTCCAGCCTTTGAGGAAGAAGTAGGGAGCTTTGAGACTAGCTTGAACATAACAGAAAAGAATCTGAACATACTAGGGAAAAAAAAAAAAAGTCAAAATCTCCATCATTGACTACTGCTATAAAGCTTATCCACACCATTTCCAGGCTTCTCTTCAAATGGTGCTGGTGTGCAAGCAACTGTTGAGTAACACAAGTATTTCTACTCCAGATACAGCAGCTAGTCTTCTGGTTATGACCACACAAGACCTCCAAGCACTCAGCACTAAGGAGCACCCAAAAGCAAATGTGACCCAACCCTCATGCTTCTGCAGCCATAACATTTTACAGGGAGGAAGCAAGAGTACCAGGGCTCATAAAGACACTGACAGCACTTCTGTACCACCACTGAAGCACAGGTGAGCTGTCTCCTTCTTGCTGACTTAAACTGTATTTTGCAAGTACCCTAGAGCATTTCCGTGTGCTCTTCCCCAGCATGGTGTGGATGGGATGAAGAGTTCATCATCACACAGCATGCACTAAGTCAGCAGGCATGTGTAATAAGATGGGAAATGAATAAACACATATCACAAACAGAAATCCAGCCATAAAAAGGTGAAGCAGAATCTCAGGGTTTCCTTGTTGTACTTGTGGGTCTTTCTGCTGGGAGCTGAGGAAGCTGCTGGATCTGGGAAGAGACACATCACATGCACCCAAACCAACCTCCTTAGTTGCTGGGATGGGGACAGGGTTTGTACTCTGCAAGTGTGCACTTGTTGAGAGACACAAAGCCGTGTGCTGACGTGAGTCACCAAGCGCTGCTGACAGCAGCATCTCGGCGCAGGAAGTTGCCTAACACTGTTTTGGTTGTCGAGTGGTGAGGAACATGTGCTAGGATGAGGCACTTGCTGCCTCCATCTACTACCCTCAGAACAGTTTACCATTGATGAAGTGACATCCTATATACCACCTTACACACAACACACCTCAGTAACAAGAGGGGGACGAACAGCAACAGCCAGAAGAAGAAAACTCAAGGAGGCAAACAGAATAAAAGGAACAAAATTTACACCTGTGCTAAAAGGTAGTAAGGATGCATCTGCAGCACTGACAGCCTTTACTTGTGGGGACTAAAGGCTGCTTTCCACTGATTTACCAGCCAGGAACTGAAAGCTGTATTTCACACAGTTCGTTTTGCACTGCAGCAGTGCAGTAAGACTACCCTGTTGAAGGGAAAAGCACAGCAGTGGTGACTTTGGGTACACCATCACTCCTCCCAACACCCCTACTTTCTGTCATCCTGCTGGCTACAATCCCTCTGTCCAGCTCATTCTGATCAGGTCATGTGAAACTGCATTTGGAAAAAGTCTTCTGAGTGCCTGGGGTATTTTCTCTCATAAATATTAGCTCCTTTTAACCCCAAGGAGTGGTTATTAAAAGGAGTGGGAGGAAGGTGGAACTACAACCCCAGTGAAACCATCATAAAAACTTCTGTTCATATGGGAACCTACATTGCCACACAAGAACTGCACCACTTTCTCACTAGTTTAAACTAAATCCACAGGCAGCATCTCCAGATGCCAAACTCTCATTCCTCAAAAGAGTTTGCCTTTGCTCAATGTGTCAGGTTTTCAAGTCTACTGTGTTGAGCAGGCAGAGCCTGTGGTTAATAAAGATAGTAAAAATCAGCCTGAATGCCCCTAAGCCTCTGTCTTCTTTCCCAGGCACTACACTTGCTCACCAGGCAGTCATTTTTCTTGTTCGATGAGACCAGTACACATCCCTATATCTGCTCTATTACTGGACTAGCACATCCTGACACTGAGATAGTTGCTGGCAGTGCTGGTGCCTTCCACTCTGAGCTCCCCAGAGGACATGGGAAGGCTCCTCAAGCAGAAAACCTGTGGCAGTTGGAGCTGTTGAGGAAGCACATTCCTTGGTTAGCATCCCTTTTGGATAAAAAAAAAGATAAACGTTACTTCTGGGCTGAGCAACCTCTTCAGGGCTCCTTCAGCCTCAGCAGCAGCACCCAAAGAGGGTCACAACTTCATCTTCTGGTCAAGATGCTGCCAACAAAGACATCAACCGGGTTTTATTCCAGCAAGGTCTTCAAGAGCACTCAAGGCTACACACCTGAAGTGATATGGGGTTGGTGCCTCCAGCTCCTCCAGCTCCCTGCTCTCCAGAGCAGCAACGCAGCTAGAGCCAAGACAGCATCTCCACTGCACCCCATAAGTGTAAACACCACGTACAGCAGCACCACTCAGCTTATGGGCTCATTTAAAAAACAAGAAAAAGACTAAGAGCACTGAAGAGTGCTCTTATGGAGTGTGGACTTTAGGCAACTTAAACACACAAAGTGAGAATTACCATCTCCTCCCTATTTCTACAAAACTCAAGCCACACAGCTGGACACAAGGCAGCCCCTAGCAGAAGCCAAACCGTTGGGGACAGCATGCGGCCGAGCTCAGAAATAACATACCCTTGGCTCTCAGCTAAGTTCATTAGCTCAAGCTCTCTGCTGAGTTAATTGCTACTATATAGCTTTCAGTTCAGAGTTATGTGTCCAACTACCTTCTGCAGAGCTTGCGAGTTGGCACCTGCTAAGAAAACCAACCAAACAAACAAACAACTGCAAACTAGTTCAAGGTTTCTGATACATGATAATGCCAGATTAATTTTTCTTGCAGATGTAGCATCAGGCCAGACTTCTAGGAGAGGAAAAAAAGACCCCAAACTAAGAAACACTACAGAAGTTAAATGATTCACATGTCCAAATATTACAACCCAGATGTTAACAAAGTTCATCTAAGTGCATATCCACAAATAACATGATTTGGTGTGGTTTAATGTGGGTATATGTGTTTGCTGTATATCATCTATAAAATTATCTTGATTTCACAGGTTAGCCACAAACCTACCCAACACACCTTCACAGCACTCAAGTCCAACATAATTCAACATTTTTAACTTTCCATTTTCCATATAATGTCCACCCCTAGGCAGGTACCAAGGCAGGGAAGTGATTTTACTGGGCCCCACTCAAGGTAACTCTGTATTTTCTGGTTTTACTCTTTGTCCTCTTTACTCTTTGTTCGGGCCTTGTCCGGATCCAAATCTTGACGAACAAAAGCCAGTTTCCACTCTCAGATAAACTGGGAGAGGAGAAATATTTGCATGTCCAAGCAGGAGTAACCCTGGTGGGCAGTAGAATGCTGCTCCTCAGCCACCACCACGCTTCACTGCCCAGCTCCACCAAAACCCCCCTGAAAACAGCGGGAAAACTCCGAAGGACCACGTGCAGATACCAGCCTTCCCTCGAGTACCTCAGGAGCCCTTCCCAGCCTTTCATCCCAAAAATGCCGGACCTCCGTAACGCACCTCCCCTTTCCCCCTCACCTCCGCCCCCTGGGAGCTTCCTACCCATTTTGGGGGGACTGGAGGAAAGCCAATATTGAGTCAAACCAACAGCTTCAGGGTTTAATTGCGGTGAGCTGCACGGGGCCGCGCTGCCGGGTCCCTGACCCGGGTGGACATCGTAGCTGGAAGCGCGTTAGAAGCGCGTGGCCTGCGCTGCCGCGGGAGCTCCTCCGCGTAAAAACCGCGGGCGGACGGAAGCTCCGCGGAGCCCCGCCGGGAGGAGGAGGAAGAGCTGCCGGGGACAGGGGAGGAGGGGGAAGCGAGTGGTCCCGCTCCCGGCACGACCACCGCCGGGAAGGGAGGGGGGATTTGGGGCGCATCCCCCTCCCCACGCACCGTCATGGAGAGAAGCTGAAAAGGAAGCGCCACCACCGCGCCTCGTCCCCACGCTGGGGGCGGAAGGTGTCGCTTCACCCCCTTTCCACGCGTGGGGAGCAGCATCCCCGAGGGGAGCATCCAGCCACCCCCCTCAGCACCAGCAGGGCTCACCGCCCCGCTCCCCGCGCTTTCCCAATTCCCCCATGAAACCTTTCCAGAGCGTTAAAAACAAAAAAAACCCAACCCCCAAACCGGCGAAAAACACTAAAACTAAACCAAAAATAGAGGGAAAAGCCAGAAAATCAGGCGTGGGGATGGGAGGGGAGAAGGGAATGACGAGCGCGCCGGTTTCACTCACCGCGGTCATGAAGCCGTGCGGCCGGCAGCGCGGACACAATATGGCAGCGAGGGGATGTGTCAGGGAGCAGCTGCTCCCTGCGCAGCGGCGGCGGCGGCACCGCCCTCCGCCTCCCCATGGCAACCGGGAACAACCCACCCCTCTCCCTCCCTTCCTCCCTCCCCATCGCCGGTACCGCCCTCCCGCACCGCCCGGCGGCCTGAGGCCCCGCCGACACCCCGGGGCCGATGGGGCGGAGCAGAGTGACTTCCAGGCACCGCATCCCGCCCCGAGCATCCTAGCCGGCTGAGAAAAGTTTCCATAGCCCCAAACCCAAAATTAAACCAGAAATCCTCCTTTTAATTTCGCTTCCCTCCTCTTCCCTCGAACATCCACAATCACCCCTGAGCTGGTGTATTTTGTCAGGTTTTCCCCCACCCTTTTGCCACATTACTTTCTTTTTTTCCCATGGCATTAAACCTTTCCCCTTTCCTCCTTTCCTTTTTTCCCTTCCTCCCTTTCCTTTGTCCATTTTCCTTTCCTTTCCTTTCCTTTCCTTTCCTTTCCTTTCCTTTCCTTTCCTTTCCTTTCCTTTCCTTTCTTCTTTCCCCTCTCCTTCCCTTTTTCTTTTCTGCCGTCTTAGCAAATATGAAACCTCTGCCCTGTTTGCTCTGCCTTGTAGTGCATTGTCCTCCACTCGTGTCTTTGGCTTTCAGCTTTTCAGGGCGAGAACTTTGCTGTTTGCTCAGCAGGGTTTTACAGTCCTGGGTACACTTCCAGTTTTACAGCATAATAAAAAGGACCTCAGGAGGTTGCTCCCAGGGAGAAATTTTGTTTTGCAGCAGATCTGCCGCTGCTAAAAAGTTTATTTGCCCTTCCAAGGTCTCCTTGCCTTCTGAAGGACACTAGGCTTCGCCTGCCTCATGATGCATTGCAGCAGTTTTTATTTATAAGGGAGGATGTGAATATGTCTCAAGGAAATTCCCCCACTCCACATTAGCAGGAACTGGTGGTTGTTGGTTTTTTTATTTTGAAATAATTTCAGGGAACAACCTCTTGAGTTTTCTGAGAGTAAGAATGAACAAGGCCCAGGGTTATTAGCAGGCAGAATATTATCCCCTGGGTGAAGGATCAAATCCAACTCTGAGTAGGCTCAGCCCAGCACGTACAGGCTCCTTCTGCTGTGCCATGAAGCATGACCAGCTTTGGAAACTGAGTCTAACCACACAATTTTGACCAAAATAAATTATTCTGAGCAACTTCCATTTTGCTCCTGCCTCATTTTCACTGATGGAATGCATTATAATTTGTTCAACCTTTTCTTGTTCTCTTTACAGCTTCAGGAGGCAGCTGGGACCTTCCTACCCTCCCAGTGGACAACAGAAGTGCATTTATATTAATTATGTATTACTAAAGCCATCGAATGCTGAAAGCATTCTCCACTCCAGTCTGCTTTCAGTGGTGCCCAGTGACAGGATAAGATGCACCAGGCACAAACTGGAACATAGGAAGTTCCACCTAAAAGTAAGGAGGAAGTTCTTTACTCTGAGGGTGGTGCAGCACTGGAACAGGCTGCCCAGAGATTGTGCAATCTCCTCTGGAGACATTCCAAACCCACCTGGACATCATCCTGTGCAACCTGCTCTGGGTGAACCTGCTCTGACAGGGAGGTTGGACAAGATGATCTCCAGAGGGTAACATTCTGTGATTCTCTGATTCCTAAGATATAGCTCTGCTGGTAACAGCAGCAGAGGCTCTTTTACCTCAATTCCCATCCCTCAGCCTCCCAGAAAGCATTTGCTGCAGCTTGGCCTTGCTAACCACCACCCCTCAGCTGCTTCAGAGGGAGAGGAGCAGGGCCTGAGCTGAGTGCTGTTTGCCTGTTGGGATCAGGGTGTGTTGCTTTGCCTTTTGCCCTGCTGTGCAGCAACCTGAAAGGGAACATTGGAACCCAGGATCCCTTCAGCTTCAATTTATTACATGAAAGGTTTGGTGTGGGCCATGAAGGGTGGTTACATGTTCTCACCCCTTGACTGCATTGACAACCCAGCCTTTAAAGCAGAGTAGCCCACAGATTTTCCCAGTTACCCTTGAAAAACACAAGGTGAGTTCAGCAGGAACCCTCTCACCCTTTATACTTTAGTGGAAGAAAAAACAAACAAACAAACCAAACCCAACCCAACCCAACCCAACCAACAACAAAAAATCACACAAAAAAGCTGAAAGTGCCCTGAAGTTATCACCCCCTCACAGAAACAAAAAGTAAAACTTGACCTTTGAACAGCTATTTTATTTAAAACCAGGATGTAACACATGAAATAAAATGTTTCTATACCTCCATCTTCTTTGGTCCTGTCCACTCCTCAACATGCCCATGGTAGGTGTTTTGGCTTGCAAACCATACTATGTTGTGACATTTCCAGCAGCTCTGTCAATAAAGGCAGTAACCAATATTTGAGGATTTCTGGAATGTCTTCTGTATCAGGCTCTTACTTCCAACACCAACCAGAGCTGCCTTCACTCTTCTGCTGCCTGTGAAATGGCTGCTGTCTGTGGCAGTAGATTTGGGGAAGGGAGCAAGGGAAGCCAAGGAAAGCCCAGCACAACCCCTAGAAAGGCTCTAGCTTTTGGCCTCATATCATACTCATTTAATAACACACCAGAGGCAAAAACTACATCTTCTAGAGGTGCATGTCCAGTTGCAGTTCTGCAGCAGCTCATCCACGCAGTGTTGGAGGACTCAGAGCTGACCTAGCCCAGCTGGGGTGCAATGCATTTTGAGCAGGCATTGCCAGGTCAGGTACCAGGTACTTGACAGGCACATGCCTCAGCATCCTATCCTCAACAATGGATGAGAAATAAACCCAGCATTTTCACTACTGGAAAGAATCTTGCCTTTTTAAGAGAGAACTTCCCTCCCTCTTCATGGGCAATCCAAACACCTTACAGAAAATAGTAGCAATTTCCTAAATAAGACCAAGTCAATTGTTTCTGTTGTGCACAAACAAAAAGATTCATGCCTTTTAGTAGAGAGCCCACTATGTAATCTGCCAGGCTGAATTACCCAGAGATACTTTGTTTTGAAAGGAGTGCAGAAATCCTGCAGGTTTAATTGCCAATAAATCAGCATGACCTCCACTCCCTGACACTTTTTTTTTCCCCCACAATGATCTTTTCAAGCAGAAAATGAAGAGACTGAATTTTACAGTGTGTGCATTCTGCCTTTGGAGAGATAACAGCAATGACACACAGGCAGGTTCCTCCATTAAAAGCTATCCTAGATAATGAAGGACTCAATCAATGGTGTGTTCTGTTTGCTTTCTGGTTATTTTCACCTTGTGCTATGGCACTTTCTTTTTGTTATGATTAGGAGAGTGTTTGCTTGTTTAACAATTGGCTCTCAACTTGTTTTGTCCCTGTATTCTGCAGTCCTCAAAATGAATTTATTTGTGGTTTATTCTGATACTGATGCTTAAAATTTTAAGGCAAATGGCAGCAGTTCAAGTTCTGATCTAGGGTTAAATACCTGACTAAGGAATTGGCAGTTTAGAGAGGGCTTGAGTATTTTCAAAAGAAACTATTTTTATTTCAATGCAAAATGCTCATTCTGGTGCCTCTCAGTAACAAAGGTGTTATGGATCTACATCTTTATTCAAAAGAAAAGGTATGATTTAAAGTCCAGTGAAAAACTTGAAATCTAGCCCTTTGCCTTACTGCCCATTCTAAGTTTTACTTGGCATACCAGCTTTAATTTAGCCTGTCTTTAATCCAGGTATCTTCAAGCATTTGCAAGTGCTTAGCTTCAAAACAGTGTCTGGGGCAGGTGGTTATTATAATCTCCTGTAATAGATAGGTGAGCTGAGACAGGGAGGGACTGAGAGGTGAGCTGCATCTCACCAATGCAATGTGGTGGGCTGGGGTTCAGGAACTCTGAAATCATCTCTGAAGAGATTTGTTTTCATCCTGCCATCATGTTGTTGGCTGAATTACAAACAGTGCAGTGGCTCTGCTGTCAGATGGTTTTGACTCACCTTGCAGAGGTCAGTGGGCCTGAAGTGATGCCATCCTAATGCTCAGCCCAACAAGAGGAATGCACAAGCTCTTTAAAGCTGTTGCCGGGAGGACACCTTTAGGAGATACTGTCTGAAAGTCCTCTTTTGCACAGAACATTTGCAAACCAAAGAGCTCTTAGCACAAGATAACAGACAACAATGACCAGATTACCAACTCCTTCAGTGTGCTTGCAAAGGCAAACAAACAGAGGCTGTCCAGATCTGGGGGGGGGGGAAAGGGTCACCAGTCTCCATATGCAGCTTTTGGAATTGGATGAGTTGATTTTCAGTCAGAGGCATCAGGAATGGCAATGATGTGGACTCTGATGGCAGCAAAGGTGTAGCTCAGATGTAAGTGCATGGTTCTCTGCCTCAACTACTTCACTGCTCATAACCTGTAATTCAAGGGATTCCAGACAGGACAGGAAGATTTCCCATGGAACTGGCACTTCATTCTTAGGAAGTTCAAAGTGTTTGCCAAAATATATAAAGGGGAAAGAAAAGAAAGCAAGATAAGAAGTGGGATTATGAATGAGGCAAGCAGAAGTGCATAGTTCTTACAGATATTTCTCACATGTATATTATACATGAGGCCCTTTGGGCAATGTTCTCATGTCAAGAGATTGCCATCGAGTTATGCAATCACTGGTATCAAAGCATTGACCCAGGCAGTCAAATTATCAGTTCCAGTGACTCCAGGATATGAGGAGAGCCCATAAGGAGAACAGTGTTCAATTCCTGATCCTCTCTGTCTAGAGCCAACATGGTTTGAGACTCCCAATGCACTAATAATCATGGTTTTGCAGCCTGGTTCTGAAGGCAAGTTATCCTTTTTCTGAATCTCTGTCCCCCCCTGAATGAAGTTGTTTGATATTCTCCTCATAGAAGAGAAACTCAAGATATGTGGTCCTTGCATGAGGCAAATAGCAATGGCTGCTTTGATACATGCAAAACAATTTTCAATTAGCTTTTCAAGCAAGCTAAGAAAAGTTACTCTCACAGAAATGATATTCCAGCACCAAGCTGGAAAACTCACAGCCTGTTCAGTCAAGGACTTCAAACAGGCTTCCTGGCTGGAAATATTAGAAAGATAATGGTCAAAGACCTTGTGTCTGGTTTCTGCACTGTTTCTGACAGCCAAGCCCACATTTTCACTAAACTTTCTTTTTCAGCTAATGGACTCTGAAATCCTTATCACCATGTGTGTGAGGGCTGGCATGGCTCCTGCCGGCTATTTCTGAGTAGCTGATGTGTAGAAATGAAATGACAGCATACCAAGCAGATAAAAGTATCAACCTGTGACCTTGCCATCACTCAGAATGAAAAAGGCATGGGAGAAAAGGGTGATTTAAATGGTCTTCTTTATTCTGTACACAGAAAACACACTTTCACTCTCATTACCTGGGCAGGATGTGCTGAGCTGAAGGAAAACTGTGTTAAGACTCCCAGCTATAGAATGAAAATTGTTCTTTTCAGTGCACTGGCAGTGGGTATAATCTCATGAGTCAGAGCAGGAGAGGGATGAGGCCTTGGCAAATAAGCTGGACTCAGATGTCCTGTTGATTATGGTCTTATTTGGAGAGAAGAAAGCCTTTTCAACACCAGCTGGTGCATTTCTCTGTGGCATTCAGGAAGGTGCCTTCCAGTTGATTAGGGGCAGCATAATGATCACGTAGCACTTTGATGTATTCCTGTGCTCATTGCAGCCAGCAAACTATATGCCACTAATGGTGCTGGTTGAGTAGAGGAAGCCTTTTCTCTCAAAGCCAGTCCTTTCAGGCACATTCACAATACACATAGCTCAAGGATTGTCAAGATTTTAATCCACTTCACTATCAGAGCACCAACAGCTGCCTTGCCACCTTTAAACCTGTTGATCACGGATCTGCTGGATGTCTGAGGTAGTTGTGTTAATAATGATACCCTTTGGGACTGGTGGTGTAGACCTCTACACAGGCTAATGTATCCTGCTGAGGAATAGCCCTTGCAATGCTCAAGTGGTATCTCCAGCTCTTCAGCTGGGTAGTTTTGGCACTTGAAGCAGCTTCAGCAGGGCTGGTGGGTCCCTCTGCAGCACAGCAACTCTTAGACACGTATCACCATGGCATCCATGTGTGAGCAAGAGATGAAAGCTCCCCAGGGATGTTTCCAGATGTGAATGGGAATTTAACTGTTAGAAAACAGCTAGAATATTGGATGGGCTGAACATGGAAAGAACAAAAAGCAATTCTGTGCAGGGTCACATGTGTCTGTACATGGATGTTTAGCAAATGTCCTGATCCCCATCTAAGGCTGGTTTTGGGCAGGAACCAAAGAATAGGAGCAAAATAATGTTATTAATTTCACTCTGCCCATTTATTTCAACTTGAAACCCTCATAATAAAAGAGAGACTTCAAAGCTTGAATCACAGCAAAGTAACACTTTGAAAGAGAGGTTCTTTGGACCTTGAATGTCAAAGCCAGCTTTGGTTCCAGCTGTGTCATGCATGTTGCTGTTGTGCAGCTCACCTATTCCAACACCTATTGTGTGTAAGGGACATTGCCCCTTCCAAGGACACAGAAGGGACTAGAAGGGAGCTCAGGCTCCAGCACATTTACTCCCAGTCAGTCTGAGCCTGGGCTCCCAGGATGGTTAGTGAAGAAACTTCTAGAGGTTTTTGTTTCCTAACACAGGAGCAGTTACTATAACACCCAGCATAACTCATCTGCAGAGAAGGGACCACCACCATGAGCCCACTCTGCAGAGCAGCTGCACTTTTACTAGCAATCCTGGTGTCAAACCTCTATGCTCTGCCTGTTCAGTGCATTGCTTCCCATAACCTTTCTCTGTTGTATCTCTTAGTCTTTTCAAAGTCACTCCAGATTTACAGAAGCATAACTTAAACCAAAACCAGGCTCTGAGGCATGCACCAGCTGTTGACTTCCATAGATCATTACACTTTATCACCAGAAATCTTTTAGATTTATATGATCTGTAGAGTTAGTTAGAAACCAATAGAGTTTAGTACTAGAGCCCACTGGAGGGGCTGTGCCCTGGGAAAAAGAGAGGATGAACTTTCTAGATAATGCTTGTTGAGTTTCCCAAGCTATAAATGCTTCCAACAGGCACATCTGTGGAACAGCTGGTGGGGACCTCTCGACCTGATTTCAGCTGTCCAGAGGGCTCATACTCTCTGGCATCTGCAAGAGGATAGTCTCTTGCATAGCTGAGGATCTCTCTGTTTCTATTTAATATGTACATAAAAGAAGTTGCATTAACAAAATGGCACTGTTCACCTTCCTCCTGAGAGCCCGAGGCCTCCAGCTGCCTTGGCCAAAATCTGAGGGTGAAGGAAAGCCTCCAGCCTGCATGGACAGCACACACTCATCCTGAGAGAGACAGGGAGGAGATGGAAGCCTGGTGAGAAACGTTAACAAGAAACAAAATAAGATGCAAATCATCATTAATGTTTCATGTTACATTGGTATACTTGACATCAGTTCTGGCTCTGTCCCCCTGGGTGCACCAGAGAGAAAAAACTCAGACAAACTCAGCTGACTGAGAGCAATACAAGTTTTAATTAATTAATTATCATGAGGAACAGAAACTGCATTTAATTCTCTGAGCTGACAACTTGCTCATGGAATAGGTTCATCAAGTGGACCAAATGGAGGTTATTCCACTAGCATCTCTGAGGCTGTGTGAAACCATGCTGCTGGTTTTCCTCTCTTTACTGCAATTTGGATTTTGGAGTTCCAATGGATCAGGATGAAGCACAGAAACTATCATCCTTTACTTAAGGGTTCATTTGATTAGTCCAGGAACCCATCAAATGCAAGTTAGACAAACCAAGTTTATTTTGTCTAACTTCTATCCTAAAGAAACATTGCACATGAATAAAACTACAATGAAAATAGGATTAGGCTTTTGTGTAGATCTTTATTCCTAGATTTATAAGAACACCCACCACCAGTAAAGAATTTTGCTTTGCTAACTCTGAAAATCACTTCTAATTAATTAAGATGACGAATTTCTACTTCATGTTTAAGCAAAAAGTCAGACAAATAAAGTTAAAAATTAGTTTTTGCTGTTATTCACTGTTCCTGTCACTTGTCACCTGGCAGAAGAGACCAATCCCCACCTCACTACAACCTCCTCTCAGGTAGTTTCATGTCCAAACTTTACCCTTTAGGAAAGACTTCCTAAGGCCCACCCCTTCTTGAATGGAGCACCATCTCCTTTTGTCTTGAACCTGGCTTACTTGTTTACCCAGGTATAATTAGGTAGCATTTGAATCAAGGTCACCCTGTTCAGTGCACAAAATGCCAACATCCTTCTCTGGGTTACAAATTCTAGCCAGTTCCCCAGTTATACTGCAAATACTCCAAATGATCCAAACTACACTTTTGCTTTTGAACAAAAGGAAGCCAGGATGAATTGGCCAAGAGATGAAGGTGGGTGGCCATGCCAGGAAGCAGCCCGGCGAAGACAGAGGTGGTCCCATGACCGCATGGGGACATCCGGTCCGCAAGCAAGGAGCAGCCAGGGATGGGAAGTGGGGGCATGGGAGTCCTGGGAACAAGGCAATGGGTGCACCCAGGGCCCTGGCAGCCAACAGCAAAAGCCAGACATGCTGCTTAGGGGGTTTTGGCTCATTTTCCAGTTCCAGGAGGAAGGAGGCTGTGGCAGGAAAGTAGGAATTAATCTGCTGGCTCGATTTCAAAGTCCAGTTTGTTCAGCAATTTTGTTGCAGACTAGTACTGGATGCTTCCCAGGGTGTAGAAGAACCTGCATTTCTCATCCCAACACCAGGAGTTAAACACTGGCTTCCAGGAGGCCATTCAAGAGCTTTTTCAACTTGATTCTCGTTTGGTTTAGCAATCACAATAGTCACTCTGGCTATTCCTGATCACTCTCTCTCCCTTTTGAAAACCAGTGGCAATAGGAAAGCGGAACTGGAAATGATTCATGTGGCTCAAATCTGCAGAACAGAGGTGAACTGTTGGCTGAGCCAACATGGACATGTACAGATAACTTAAGAGTTCTGTGGGTAAGAAAAACTCTGCATCTCAGGAACAGAAAGACTCCCTAAAAGGCATTGGAAACCTTTTTTAACTTCCCGATCACATAGCTACGTTTGCACCATCCACGTTATTTATTGGCCATGGGCTTGACAAGTGGTTCCCATGAGGAATACTAATTCCAGGCAGCAGTAAATTTCAGGAACAGAATGAATACATTTTTCAATTAATATTATTTGCAGCCTTACCTGGATACAGTGGTCTGCTTCTGTGGAGATTTGTACAGTAAATAATTTACTCTGTCTATACATGGCTTTGATTACTTCAAGCATACACTTGTGTTTCATTTGCTCCTAAATCTGGATGGTATTTTCACAAGTTAATCAATACCTCACACCTTCATACACTTGCTTGCTTGCTGATTTCTGTGTCAGTTTTATATGAGGTGGGAAGGGAATAATATCACTTGCTTCCACTCTGCAGCCAGTTTCCAAAGAAATGTGTAGATAGAGCTTGGTGAGAATAAAGCCAACTAGCTATTAAGTTGGCCTCTACTGTTCTGCCAGGAACATTTTCATTACCATACCAAATGTTTCGTCCTCTCAAGTCAGTTGTAGCTGTATTCATTGTTTTTCACAGCTTCCCAAAAGCGAACATCACAGCCATCAAGGCTTGGAGCCAGTGACTGCTTAAGGATGGCTCCAATTTGGGGAAACAGGAGATAAATTTGCCAGTCAAATGGCCAGCATTACAGATGCTTCACAAGTGTGGATCAAAGCCCTGTCCATGCTGCATTGTCACCTCCAACTGAAGTTGTAGCGGGATGGGTTGATAAGGGCACAGAAAGTCAATAGACAATATGACATAAAACCCTATTGGCATGTGTGAGGACACATGTGCTGTGGGAATGCACAAAACTGCAGCTATGCATGACAGCAGATCCCTCTGCCTTATGTAATTGTTGTATTGGCATTTGCTGCAAGCCACTTGCAAGAGCATTTTGGATTTTCAAAGCATGGCTAAGCTAGCAGGTGTTGTATGAGCCAACATCAAACTGCAAACTGCACGTGAGTGATGTTCTATCATACATGAATACTGGCACTATGCAACAACAACAGAAAACTTTTCAAGGCCTAAATTAAACATACTTTAATTAAAATTAATTATGGCAATGATGTCAAACTGGGTACAACCACAGCTGGTGACTTTAAAAAAAATGAGGTGAAAGTTCAAAGAACAGCCCTGAAGTTTTAAACCACTGGAGTTGTCCTTTTGCTTGTTTTCACAATCAGACTTTTTGTTTATCAGGGAATTCCTAAAGCTATGCTGCTGCTGATTATATAAACCCACAAATTCTTTTATTTATTATCCCATATAGTAGAAAAAGCAAAGCTTTTGCTAAGAGGGCAGATGAGGTGTAAGGGACTATGCCTATCCAGGCTATTGCTGGCTGACACCATGTCTCATCTGTGCATGCCAGCGTTTGAGCACCTGACTTTGAGGTACCTCACCTCCCAGCATCATGAACATGCATCCTTGTTGTATGCAGGGAGACTGGGTCAAAGCCTCACTCTCTGCCATCCTGGACCACCCAGATGCCTGGGAAGAAACCCAGCAGCCAGCAAGGTGGCTAACAAACATCGTTACTCTTTTGATGCTCTAGCTCTCATCCACTGGGCAGCTGAGCCCTCAGCTCATCCCTCAGGCCAAGCATCTTCACCATTCCTTTATGAATACTCAGAGATTGTGTTTCTGGGAGCAAACTACAGCACTCAGACTGAGTATGGGCAAGCTGGGCTGCAAGTATCAATTTCTGACCTGGGAAGAAAGGGAAATTTTTTCTGCTGATGTAACTAGTTCAGCTCCACTGAGCTCATTAGAAGGATTTGTGTATCAGCCACACATCTGTCTCCCAGTCTCCATTGCTTACTCCTTCCACAGATGACAAAATTAAACAAAGAGTCAAGAAATGTCACTCAGAGATCGTTCTGACACGAGGATGGGGAGGGCAGAGTCACTTGCATGTGCCAAATCAGGCATAACATCAACACTATTGACGTGGATCAAGCCATCAGCACAGCAGAGGATGACAGCGTCACTGTGCCAGCACAACCTCACCAGCATCAACACCACTGTCAGTGCTACCATGAAATGACAGGCTGGTTCACAAAGGAAAAACCAGGCTGGCCTTGCTGTGGGTGAGTTGGGTCTCATCTTCAGGGGGTATTGCACATACAAAGCCAAGATGCTGAATTTGATGGTAAATGGAAACTTCACAGTTGGACTCAGCAGAAACATTTTAGTCTTTGGTGTAAATTAGCTTCATTTTGTTTACCAAAAAGCATCAGGCTGATGCAAGGCCCATGATTTTGCCACTCAGACCTGAGTTCTGGTTACCATGGGGGGAAAGACATCCTCCATTAAACAACAACTGAATTTTCCTGCCCTCTTTTCTCTTGTCTTATACAGCATTGTGCTGGCTGTCAGCATTCACTGAGTTAAAAGAAGCCAAAAAGGCAAGCTTTTCCCATGAGAAGTAAACCAAAACAAGGCAGAGGATTGTTTAGGAACTTTATGAAGTACAAAGTAGGCCATAAGGACTCCTGAAACACCTCTGCAGCAGTGCGTCATTATGTTTTACAACTAAAACAAGGCTTAAGGCTTAATCTCATTTAAAGTAATGTTGCAGACTTCAGGTAGCCAAATTTTCCTCACAGTTTTGGGAGTGTACAGCTGCCTTCAAGCTGCTCTGGTGAAGACTTCTCTCCATAGTCAAATCATGCTTTGAAAACAATCTTCAGGGAAGCATATGCCCTGGACAGCAAGGCTCAGTGGGAGCCTTTTTGGAGGGGCTTCCTGCTTTGGATGTTCCTTAGGATGAATATAACATGGCCAAGAGCTCAAGGGGAAATTCTAAAGGCTGGGAGCAAATCATTGTCTTTGACCTAGATAGGGTCCCATGTAGACTTGAACACAAAACCACTGTGAAACAGAAGGGCTAGAAGAGCACAGAGGCAGGAGGGCAGTGGGATTGCCCTTCTTGGTGGCAGATGATGCCAGATGGAAGTACTGGTGAAACCACATACTGAGAGCTTGCCTTTCTTGTTACTAGCCAGAGCTTCAGGCTGAAAGACTTGCCTTAGTGATCACACCGAGGGCAAACAGACACCTCATGGTGTAACATGCCGCTGGGTGCTCTCACCACGAGCACTGTGCCATTCGCATCTGCCCTGCTCCTCTGCCTGAACAAATCCACCCCAGCCTCAGGGTGATTGAGCAGAGGTAGTGCCAGGCTCCTGCAATGAGCTACAAGGACAAGAAAAACGCCCTCTCACTGGTGGAACAATGCTGGCAAAATAGCTCCTGACACATGCTTAACTCAGAGCAGCAGTAGGGTCTCTTTACTTTATTAATGACATTGAGGCATTTTAGCTCTCTAGGAAGAAGATTACTTTCATCACTGATGGCTCTCTCTCTCTACTGCAGTTTCTGCTGACACAATCCTACCAATAAAAGCATCCATACAGTAGTCT
This sequence comes from Galbula dea, assembly GCA_013399015.1. NCBI lineage: Eukaryota > Metazoa > Chordata > Aves > Piciformes > Galbulidae > Galbula > Galbula dea. The sequence goes on from VWZX01004918.1 coordinate 1,492,058, forward strand.
TCAGTCACTCCTGGGTCTCTGTCTTAAGATGCAAATATACTGTTTGTGTTAGCTGAAGAAATCTGATCTTTCAGCTCCCAGCAGCATTAAACAGCTCCTCACACATCCTCTTATTCATATTAATTTCTCCCCAGCTTTAAATATGTTTTCCCAGCTGCTAAGCCAAGCTTTACTCACATTTCTGACAACACAGATTTAAAACTTGTATCCATCAACAGGAGTAAGTTCAGACATCCATCCTGAAAGCACAAGTTAAGCCATGACCACAGAAGCAAGTGCACTTGTTTATCACTGCTCTGGTTGCTTGAAAAAGACAAGATTCTTTTAAGTAAAAATTTTTGGCAGTCATGAAGATGTATGTTAATGTAGATAACACATTTTCAACAACTGCAACCATGTATTCTCAGTAATGACTGTAACAGTGAAACTGTTTTTCATATTTTTACTGACGTGATAATTGGTTTCAGCATTGCAAAATATGGGATATGAGAAAGGGCTGCTGTTATACACCAAAAAAAGCTCTCTTTCTGTTTCCATAACACAAGGGGAAGTCATAATTAATGGAATCTGTGAAGATGTTATTACATTAGTGGTGTCACACAAATCAAAGAAGGCAAACAACTGGTTGAAAGTGTTCACAATATCCATCACACATTTTGTGCAATGAAAGCAATACTTCTGTAGCTGCCAGTTAAAAAACCCTTAATCACCTTCTGCAGCAACACTCAGTCATCAAACCAGAGGAAGGACTTGGACTTGATTCCCTGTGGGAAAGGTGAGCAAGGACAATGATGATAAAATTTATTACTACTTGTTTTAAAATAACAGCCACTTGGAGGAGGCAGAATTGGAGTAAGAATACTGCATTTGATTTGACACCAGGATTTAGACCAATCTTGCAGGTAAGGTGATGACTAAACAAAGGAGCCAACTTCAGCCATGCTGTAGCTACAGAGGTGCCATGAAGCCACTGAACTACTTCACAAAAGGAATGAAGCCTGCTGACTTTATTTTTCAAGAGACATCCTGCAGACTTCAAGCTAGCTAGATCTGTCCTTCCATTGTGAGCAGATAAAGCAATACCTTCAGCTGGCACAAACAAGGCAGCACTGTCTCCTTCCACCCTTTCAGCTTGAGTGTCTCGTGTCCAGCTCACCTGGGCTCAGCACATGCTTCCACATACTGCTCTTATTCTTGTGTTGCTTTTAAGGTTGGTTTGATACAGTATTTTTCCTTTCAATAGTCATTTGCTCCCCTTAATACTGAAGCTGGAGCTCAGAAACTTCTCCAGCAGCCTATGTTTGCAGACTGTAGCACAGATCCCAGCCAGTGAGGGTTGGCAAGCCTTCAGTACTGACAGTACTGCCAGGCTGGCTTGTTGCTGTCCTATTACATTTTTTTTCCCCAAACCCCTCAAATTACAAGGTTAGAACTAACCAAAAACCACCTGTCTTGTAGTGGTGGTGTAGAAGAGTGAGCCACTTCAACTTGGTGTCACTGAGGAGGTTGGGTTGGGGCGTGAGCCACACCTTTGTCCCCTGCCCAGATGTGTCACAGAATTAAGGTTATCAGAGACCTGTCTCTGATCAGAGACGTGGACAGCTGTCTCAGATCATGTGCAAACAACACTGACCCTGTGACCTGCATTTCCAGTGGCTGCAGGGAGGGAGCTGACACATGAACCCTGCTCAGCCAACAGCTCTGTGCTGCTACCAGCACAGATAAAAAGCACAGCAGCTGAGGGGAGGAAAGTGGTTTAAAGTTAAGCAATCAGTGAAGTACAAAATGTCCCAGAAAGAGAGGCAAAAATAATGCCTTCAGTTAATGAACAAAGTGGTGGCAGGTGTTGTTTCAGGGGTCTTTACTTCACCATCCCACTTCATAAAGACAAAGCACAGGCATGGGACTGGGATGCAGATGGACAGTTCCTGCAGTTTAGGGAGCCACACAATGGTAGAACTAATACTGAGTTTTCTCTACTAAATGAGACAAAGCTTGCATGAAGAGAGAGTTTTCTTCCTGCCTTGGTGGTTGCTTTAGTGGAAGATAGCAATCTATTGCTTTGGGAGCACAAGCCTTTTTCCTTGGTCACAAGGAGGACTTTAGAGCAAGACACTTGAAGCATACCCATATTTTAGCTGTGAAAGCAAAACAGGGCAGTCATGCCCAGCCTGAGGTCTCTGCACAAGGGACTTGCCAGTCTGCCCTTTGCTGTCACTCCAGCTCACCAAGCCAGTACTCAAGAGCCTGTGTTTTAATAATGCACTGTGCTCAGAGGCAATCTGACTTCACATTATCAATTACTGCTGCAAAGGGACCTCCAAAGTTTTAGGGATTTAGGAAGAGGCAGCTTTGCCCTGGCTTCTCAATTAATTGCCCTAAAAGAAGAAACAGGATGTGCTAATTACCTACTCAAAATTGAATGCAGACCTGGGAATTGTCCCTGCTGATACCCTGGATGGATCCTCAGGAGATAGAAGCTGGCCCACTTCATGAGTGCAAGCAGTACATGTTGGGAAAGGATCCCAGAGGCCTTATCAGTGCTGTGTGTTTTACTCACAGAAATATTAATAGGTCTCTAACTTGTCTAAAAATGCACTGTTCCTTGTTACTGAGATGCTAAGCTCCAATCTTTAAATATATCTGACACTCTGCTTGTTCAAACACTGCAAGAAATTGAGCACCTTTTGCTCTTCATACTGCACATAAACTACTCACAACAACCTGATTAACCCACATGGCTGAGAGAAACTCTGTATCTGTTTCTTTGAACTTGTAAAGCTGCAGGAACATTTTATCAGTGCAAGGAGAACGTGGCTGGAGGGGCAGAGGATGGAGCCTCTGTGATCTTTCCTCAGCCACTGTTTGTCCATGTGAAGGTCAATGTTGATACACTGGTCAAAGATAACCTCAGCTGAGTGATTTTCATGGAAAATATTTGAACATCTGAGTATTTTACCTGCCTCTGTGGCACATATATACAAACACAGCCATTTGTGCACGGAGTCAATCTGATGCTTTTAGCCCAGTACCCAGCACCAACAGGGTTTCACTGGAGAGGGTTTAATGGCACGTACTCAAAGCCCAAAAAACAGGCAAGAAGAGAATGTCCTGTCCAAAAGAAGCTTTCTTCTAAATCCCAGCTATTGGCAGTTGCCTCACGTCTAGTTTACAGCTCATCTGATGTAACTGGGGATATTCTCATTGTTCCCACAAGCAGCCTAACATCTGCTCAGCTCCTGCGTGCACAAAGTCTTGTCACAGCAAGCTCTATGGCTCTTGGTGCAGAAATACCTCCTTCACCACCTCACATCTGCAGCCTTCAGTGCTTCATGGGATGCCCAGTAGCAGAAGTGGGTAAATAAATGGAAACAGAATGTGCTTCTGGTCCAGGTATTGTTCTGAGCACAGCATGCACATGTATGCACAGGTATTGTGTGCTGCAGCCTGCCAGAAAGCCCATGTGACTCTCAGCATCTCCCACCAGTACAGGGACGTGACAGGAGCAGTCACTGCAAGGTCACACTGAAGGACATGAAGGAATGAAGGAACTTGACCTGCCTGCAGTGCAAGCGTTCCTTGCTTGACATGTAATGGAAAGTGGAGCCTGTTTCTCTCACTGTTGCTGTGATCAGCATGAGCAAACACTGTCAGAACCCAGGGAAAAGTATTAGGAAGGTGTAAGGGGATACAGATGTTCACCTCAAACTGTGCCAGTCCACACTGCCTGCAAGGACAAGGCTGCTGAGATATCTAGGAAAGCATTATCCACTCTGTAGCAATAGACAGCATTGTGTTTCACTTTATTTTTAGCTTGGTTCCTCCTCTTCCTCCCCACACATGAGCCCTTCAGCTCAAGGCAAAGGTCCAAGAACAATAGCGTTTCGAGCCAAGGACTAAGCTCACAATTGGAAAACCAGAGCCTAGATATGACAGGCTGGTCTATTTACTAACACAGAGCACAGCAAACCAAACCAAACCAAAATAACCTACTTCAATATTTTTGCTTCAGAGAACAAGCAAAGCGAGTCTCCCCTCCACTCAGCTCTAATGTGCTGCCATCAGGAAAAGCCTGAGAAGTCAGATGAAATCTAAATAAAACACTGAAACCCTTCTGTCTGTGTTCTTGCTATAAATTTAAACCTCAAACAGGAATGTGATTTGAATTTAAACACTTAAAGCTGTGGCCTTAACAGTAGACACTTTTGTATATTCATGCTCCTGCCGCTGTCCTCAGTCTCCCATGGTCTTGAATGACATGTTGTTTTGAGACAATTAGCTTCTTGTCTGCAGAAGAGCAGTCTGGCCCTATCCCTTCCATTGTCTTTTATGTCCAACAGGGAAAAGGAGGGTGAGAGAAAAAAGAGAGATAGATTTCAACCAAAAGCACTGCATTGATAAGGGATTAATGACAGCCTGCCTTGTGATCATATGAAACCTAATGATCAGCCTCAACACATTCATTTGATTAGCAAAACCAATCACTTCCAAATACTGCATGGAGAGCTGACTACCTACATTACTTCAAGCAGCAGCAGGTCCCAGCAGTGCCACTTGCCACTGAGTTTGCACTAGAGCAGACCCAGCTATGGCCAGCTCACATTAAGAATAGTATTTAACAGCCACAAATAATGCTGAAGACACAAACAGCTCTTTCCTAAATGCATGGGACAGAACTGGTGATGGAGAACTAAATAGGCAAAAGCAGGGAGTCTGGTGAGCATGGTGTTCTGGTGCTGTATTGTAACTGTTCCAGCAGGTTTTTAATGCTCAAAGTTGTAAGGGTCAGACATCCCACTACTGTGAAGGAGCTAAGTGACGTCAGACAAAGTAGAGAACAGCAAATATGGGGCAGATGGGTGCTGTGGGAAGAACACAGCAGTTTGGGTGCAGGCTTGGGGGTGTGCACAGCAGGAGGGAGGCAAAGTTTCTGGCACACCTTGCTGCTTCTCCAGATACCCAAGCCATCCCCCATTGAAGAAGCTGGCAGAAGTACCACCAAATGCAAGAATCACAGAATACCCTCAGTTGGAAGGGACCCACAAGGATCATCAAGTCCAACTCCTCTTTATGTAGAGGACAACCCTAGAGTCACACCATGTGTCCAAGATCACTGTCACAAAGCAACACTGACAATTCCTGAAGTGGAAACAGGGCCACTTTTCCCACCCCGTATCAGGTGTATGCCACCCTTAGTGGCAGCTCACCTTTTGAACAAGGAGAAATGGCAACACCCTGGTGCCAGAGCTCCAGCCCATGAAGACCCTGATGGGACATGTTAGAAAAAGACATCACAGATGTTTTACCAAGCTCCTGTTCACCATCTGCTCCATGTGACACCACCAGCTTTCCTTCCAAAAGGTCAAAGCTGGCGTCGGCAGGAAGAGGGCTGCTGCTTTCACGTGCTTAGCTACAGCCAGGCTCTGCCTGGTTACGCCAGGATATGCACACAGCAGCCACAACAGGCTGGCTCCTCTTTATGGTAATCAGCCATCTGCCAGAAGGCAGCCTGGCAGAGCAGGCACTGACAGCAAGCAGAGCAGAGCCAAGGCAGCATCGTGAAACAGTGGGAAACAAGGGTAGGAGCTCTTGTCTTGCAGGAGGGGGCACAGCCTCATGCCATGCTCAGAACGTTAGCCTTGGTTCTTTGAAGGCATTGGATCTGCTCGGCTCGTAGGAATGTTATCTGTCATGGTTGGCATTCCACAGGGGAAACAGAGATGCAGCTTTCTAAGTATGCATTAATCACACTCCAAGAGACAGCAAATACCTTGTATTAAGACCATAGAATCATAGAAAGGTTAGAGTTGGAAGGGACCTTTAGAGGTCATCCAGTCCAACCCTCCCTGCTGCTAGCAGGGACACATATAACTAGCTCGGGTTGCTCAGAGCCCCAAACAACCTGACCATCCAGGTTCCAAAGGTGGGGCATTCACCACCTCTCTGGGCAACCTGGGACAGTGCCTCCCCATCCCCCTTGTCAAAATCTCCCTTCTTTAGTTTAAAGCCATCACCCCCTGTCCTGTCACAGTCAGCTTTGCCAACCTATCACCACCATGCCACTAAACCATGTCACTAAGCACCACATCTATATGCTTTGAAAACACTTCAGGGATGGTGACTTCACCACTGCCCTGGGCAGCCTTTGCATTTCAGCTGAGAAGTGAACAGGGAATGCCTACAGGAAGCTCAGACACCTTGACATATTTATTCATCTGCCACTGTGAACACATCTCTTAAAGCACATAGCTCCTTTCCAAATCAAACCAGCCAGCAACTCCCAACACTATGCATTTTCCTCTGCTCTTCAAAAGCATTTTGCTAGTCAATAAATTCTGGAATAATTTGTATATCTTAAAGGAGACACATATGTGGGTTTCAGGAGAAATGACAGTGAACATGACTGGAAGAAACCTAAGGAAACTCTAAAGACAACAGTGTGAGGATCCTCACTTCAATGGGAAGCAAATGAAACCCTTCCAAACTTAGGATACTAAGACACCTGGCACATACTTATGTGTTTAGTGGAAACCTTAGGTTATTGGCATGACAATTACTGTTGTACAGCACTCACTTGTGCTCAGGTCATTCCTCATGGGCTGAGACTGTTGTGGAGCTTTTCATGGGAAGAGAAGACTGCAAGATCTCAAACCCAAGGATACCTACCCTTGTTTCAAGATGTTCCTCTGCTTCTGTGTTTGAGGGTACTGCTATAGCCTAAATGAACTTCAGGAGAAACCAAGCCCAACAGAAAACAATAGCCAATAATGTAATCAATAATGGCTTTGTCTGTCCATCTTCCCAGCTCTGGAAATGGCTGGGGATTTACTCCCTCACACTGGGAAATGGACTGCAGGGCTCAAGTGAAGCAGTAATGGAGCACTAACAGAATTAGTGCCCTGAAAGCCCATGCAGACTGGAGTTAAACATTTTCATCCAGGATGATGGGATCACTTTCCTCCAGCAATTAGTGGAGCAGCTGATATTAACTCCCTGAGTGACCTGCTTGTTGCCACCACTGTGGATCAAAACCAGATTAGCAGCCAGCAACCCCCCCAAGTGTGGTGTGCAGTGTGGAGGTTAAAACACACAAAAAATGCTGTGCTGCTTGAAAATGAACCCAACTGCCTCAAAAGGATTACAGAGCACTGGGAGCAGCCACATGCAGCAAGGGAGAGATCAGATAGCCCCAGAGAAAGGTGGTGAAGTGTCCATATAACAAACAGTACTTGCTGAGTATGGAAACATTTATGTTCCTGATGCAATTTACAGGTGTCATGCCCTGTGTTCAAAAACAATAGATGAAAATAAATTAGAAGAGATTGGCTTGAATCAATCAAAAAGTAGGGACCTCAAATGTGTGTGTGTGTGGTGTTTGCTCTGAAAATGCCTTTTGGGAGAGTACCAAAAGAACTCCTGTCTCTCACACTATAGCTTGCAGTATTTGGTAGTTTGAAGTCATGACCCCAAAATCCCAATTTTATTCTAAAAGAGAAGTTTTTAGCCCTCATGGCTGAAGAACAAAGATAGAAATTGTGACCCAAATGTAGCCAAAGGACTTCTTAAAACCCAGACAAAATAAGAAGAGCTCTAATTTCTCTTAAGAACAGTCTCATGATTTCTGAGTTACTCTCAAGATGCTGTGGGGGCAAAAATCCAAAAAAAAAATCCCAAACTAAACCAAACAAAAGAACTGCAAACACCACAAATAACAAACAGTCAAGTAACATCTTCTACAAGTGGCATTGTTTAAAAAAAAAAAACCCAAACCCCACAATCACTGCAGTTATCAATCTACCCTGAAGATGAAAGAAGTACAGCAAACACCTTAGGTCTGCAAGAAAAAGTCCTGGTAAGGGTTTTACTGCTGACCTGCAGACAAATGTGTCATTTTAATGAGTCAAAATTCTGTTTAAACTTCATGCTTAATGCTAAGCAGACAGGTAATTGTTAGCCAAACCCTGCCTGCCAGATATCTTGTCTTAATGAAAGCAGCTCAGGCACAGCCAGGACTGTTCCTAGCAGCATATGTACCATACACAGAGATACTGTCTCCCCCCACAGCAGCAAGATACAGGTTTGTGAACACTGGAAGAAGAAATGTTCCTTTGTGTTCTTTAAGGGTTACCACTGCTGACAACAACAGCAACAAGGCAAACAGCATTTTGTTTGGAGGCTGTCAGCCACTGGGTAGATTTTGTCACAGGAGCAAGTCAGGGATAGCATCCTGCCACTGATTCAGAGGGAAGGAGACCTTTAAGTCTCATCTTTCAGAGCACATTTTATTGCCAAAGAGAACAAGCAGAACCCACTAAGGAGTGCTGAGTTTCAAATCCTAGTTACCAGTGCCTTGCAGTGCCCACATTTGCTGGAGTGCAGATTTTTGGGGACCCTTGGAGGTTGCAGACCAGTTGAGAGAAGCATCAGTGGTCAGGAAACACTAACCCAGCTGGGTCCTTTCCAGTTCTTGTGCTTTTTTTTTTTTTAATACATGCAAAACTTTCACCCTTAAGCCTTTAGTCAGTGAGGAGTGGAAGGAAGAGACTGAATCAGTTTCTAGGTAACAGTGCTATTGAGATCAAGCTCAGCACAGAGTCTGACCCACTTGGGAACTTCAGTGAGACAAGCAGTAGTGAACAGAGCCAAGAGGCCTCTGGTACCCAGTGCTGTCACCAGCTGTACACTCCCTCTTTTGGGCCCAAATCCTGCTGCTGGTTCACCAAGGGTCTTCCTTAGGAGGCTGGAGGAACAGGGTTATTTTCCAGAGTCCAAATGCCAGGCTTGATATTAGTTACAGTTATTCCAGCTCTACCTTGCTCCCTGGATTCTCCCCTGTGTTATGTTTCTCTTGCTCTGTAGGATGAAAGAAACCACTACACCCTCAAGGAAAAGAACAAGAATAATAACCAGTGAAGCCACAGTTCACTCTGCACATTCTCTTGATGTGGCTACCATTAGTGTAAAATCTTTAAAGAGGAACAAAGGCTGCCACACAGTCTCCAGGCAAAAACATCACTAAGTACCATGGAGCAGAAATTCTTAAGTTCTGTGGTGCCTGTAATCCTTGAGGAGCTGATCATCAGCTGGGAATGGCTCTTCCTGTATTTACAGTGTCAGAAGGGATGCTCTTCCCCACCATTCCCTTTCTAATTGCTGCATGTACAAGATGTGGCTGTAAATAAGCAAGAATGAAGGCAAAGAAACTCTAGGGAGACCATAAATTGTACTGTCCAGAGATTCTCTACCACACACAAAGAGCAAGACATCTAAGTGTGGGAAAGCAAGATACTCAGGGGTGCTTCTAACCACTGAAGAAAAGTTATCCCCTTGTCAGGATCAGGCACCTGTTGGTATGGTGGCTGCCCTACTAGTCACTCATAATTTGTCTTCTTTGAGATTTGGTTTCATTTGTTATGTTATTTTGGATCACTAATATTTGTGTCACAAAGCAAAACAGGAGAGAGAAAAGTAGGATACAGGTTAATTCCTACTTTCCCAAATGCCCACTACATGTTTGACAGGATAGAAATCAGCTTGGCATCAGTTCTTGTCATTTTCAGGAACTCTTAAGCAGATCTCAAAGCAATATTACTGCAGAACTCACAGGTGTTAATTTTTCCATAATGCAAAGTAGGCAACCAGAATAACTGGCAATAAATTCACCTGAGGCAAAAATATTCAGTATAAAATATTGCTTTGTGCTTTGAAATGACAAGAAGTCCAGGAGTTTCAGCTTTGTGGGCTTAAAGCTGCTAATACTTTTGGATCCATTAGTGAAGATCTCTCAGGTCTCTCCAGATCTTGTCCAATAAAGAGAGAAAAAGGCATTTTGTAACAGTCCATCCTCTTTCCCCAGGATCCAGTCTGCTGGGGTGAAAGAAAAGGAAAGAAATGTTAATGCTGCTATGGAGCTGATGGGCACAGGACCAGCAGAGAAATTGAAGAAGGTAGAGTCTAGAATTGCACAGTGATTAAAACAAAAGTTCCCAATGTGTGCACACATTTTTCTCACAGCTCAAAAGCCTTTGGATGAGAAGCACAGACATGGCTTTGAATTGCTAAATCCATATCATCATTTAGGCTCTTTTCCTGCTGGGAAAGGATGGGTAGGAGTGTCTAGACACTAAGAGGCCCAAGCCTCTTGATGCTGGCAGGATCTATCCCCATGGAACCATCAGCTCTACAGAGCACCACAGCTGCATGCTCTGGCTCTCCAGCTGTGCTGTGCAGTAACAGACTGCCAATGCTCCCATCCAAAATAAAGCACAGCTATTATATGATGAAAACTCAGTTTTGGGGGGTGATATCACCTCTTCAGGTCCCCAGCATCATCCAGTGGATCTTCTCCAAAAAGTCTCTCAGACAGCATATTCAGAGAGTTAAGGATGAAACCCAGAAAGATTAAGTAACCTTTAATCATGTCCCAGTTTGCATGGATGTGTAGGTACACACATAAGGCAAGGGAGATTCTGCTTCTGAGCTTTGTGGGGGGAAAAACAAATGTGCACTCCCAGCAGTATTTCACTCAGAAGAACTAGGGCTGGATTACCTCTGTTTCAACTCTTCCAGTCTGAATTAATGAAGTGGGGGATGTGCCAGGAATAAGTATGTTTGATATCCTCCTGGCTGAGCCTTGCTAAGCAAGACTGCAAAAGCAGAAGGGTTTAACACAGAGCAGGAAAAGTGGAATAGACAGTGATGGCCTTCTCACATGGATGCTGGCTATGGAGGATGAGGAAATCCAGACCATGGGTCCTGCAGGGCCAATTTCTGTGCCCTTTGTGCCCCCTCACCTTCCTCTGAGGAAAAGAAATGGCCAGCAATGAAGACAGGAACCAAACCTGACACCTCACCTGAGGGCAAAGGGCATCTTTGCAAACTACTGTTCTTGTGGAAGAGTAAAACAGCATCACTTGGATACAAGTCTACATGTGTGGGACCATCAAAAGGCAAACACTGAGGCAACTCTGGGATAACCCTGGAGATGGCTTTCAGAGAGAGCAATTTAACAACAAGTTCATTACAGTAGCAGGTTGAAGATCACAAACATTTTATAGTCAGCAAGAATGCTGTATTCAGTCCATTCAGCTTGCCTGGGATGACAAAGCCTTGCACAAGACACCTCCAAGAGTGGCTTTGGTAGAACATGAGAAAGCTGCTCACATTTTCCAGGGGACTAGAAGGGAGTCATGACATTGAAGGCTTTAGACAGTTCCTCACTGCTGTCTGTAGCATAAGGGAATAACATCAAGTTTCTTAGGAGCTGTTTGCTCTTAAGAGTTTCAAGCCCCAAAGCTATATGAAAAATTTCTTTATGACATATATTTGAAAGAAACCCCCTGCAGCTGTATCTTCTAGCCAGTGTGTATAGCTGGAACACCTTCTACAAGAAGAAGTCAAATGGGTGCTGCAGCTCTGACAACCAAGGGAAATCATGGATCTGTCAAGTTGCTGTTAAGTCTGGATGTGTAGAACTTGTTTGCTATCACTGCATCATTCAGCTGTTTCTGAAGCATTCTCCAACGTGTGGAGAACTGTAGGAAAGTCTATAAACATCCTTAAATTCAGAAAAATACACCATTGCCTATTGGAAACTCTTCCAACACAATGGAAGTCTATTTCAACAGCATTGGGATGGTTGAGCAGGTGCCAACCTACAGTAATTTTTTGTGTCATTGAAAGAAATGGATGGCAATAGAAATCAAAAGGAGGAGGACTTAGTATAGCCAAGCTATACTGAGTGATTGTTTAACTTGGCTTCCTCAGGTGATTCTGATCAAGTCATATTTCTTTAGTTAACTCAGACCAAAGCATAATCCCAAAGAAAACTGCATTTGATTTACAGCTGAGAGATACTTGAAAGCATTGAAGAAGAATGTAAAAAGTCATCAGAAAAAAAACCCCCACTACAGGCAAAGCAATGAAATTCCTGCACTTGAGGAAATAATTGAAGATCACTGATATTTAGAAGTAGAATTCAGTTAGCATCTCTTGGATTTCAGGCCCCAAGAGCAAGAGTATGCTATTTTTCAAGGGCCATATACTTGCTACTCAGAAAGTCCTCCAATATACATCTCTAGCTCCAGCTGCTAAGAGTTTATTGACTTCAGGTGAGTATAGAGACCAAGGTTTGAATGAAGTATGGCTGGTTTCTGTTAAAGGCTGCTATTATGACCTATACAGTGTTTATAGACAGAATCATTAAGGTTGGAAGAGACCTCTAGGATCATCAAGGCCACTAAACCATGTCCCTAAGGACCACATCTATGTGGTTTTTAAACCCCTCCAGGGATGGTGACTCCAGCACTGCCCTGGGCAGCCTGTCCCAATGCCTAACAACTCTTGCTGGGAAGAAATTTTTCCTGATGTCCAATCTAAACCTCCCCTGCTGCAACTTGAAACCATTTCCTCTTGTCCTCTCGCTGGTAACCCAGGAGAACAGATCGACCCCCATGTCCTTACAACCTCCTTTCAGGTAGTTGTAGAGAGAGATAAGGTCTCCCCTGAGCCTCCTCTTCCTCAGACTAACCAACCCCAGTTCCCTCAGCTGCTCCTCATGAGACTTATACTCCAGAGCCCTCAGCAGCCTCCTTGCCTTTCTCTGGACATGTAGTTCAGTTCTACCATTACCATTATTCAATTTCTCCCTACAGAAAAAGGAGAAAATCCTTTCCCCTGTGAGCATAAGTTAATTAAGAAGCCTAAATTCTGATCCCCACTGACAAATGCCCACTTTCTCCTGAACTCTGTGACCTGCCTAAACCCTCTTGGCACATCAGCTGACTTACAGCACTTCCTACTGTAGCGCTGCACAGGTAGGCATCGTGCATCACTAGAACACAAAGGTGCTGGATTGCAGGTGACATGCTTCAGCAGCCCTTGGCCAAAAGTCCAACACTCCAGATGACAAGGCATGACTGAAATGTGAGAAATCAATGTTTTAAAGATTTCTTCCTGTAACCTTCACTGATGGAGGGGAGGATGCTAAGCAACATTCATGCACCACCAACTGAAGTCAGTGCTGCTGCCTACACTGGGAGTAGAGCTGCACCAGTTCTTGCTGGTACCTCAATATTAGCAAGAAAAACAAAGATTAGCTATTTCAACCTATTCCTACCATTTTCCATAGAGGAAGAAGTGATTTGCTTTGTAAAGGATAATTCCCCTGAAGGACACCACGATTAAGTGGCAAATTAATTTGCTGCTTACATTCACTAGCTCTTCCAGCTGGCTTAATTCTCATCAGCCACCATAATTTATTAACAGTGAGGTGAGAAAAGACATGAATCAGCTTAATGTGCTATAAGTAGGGCATTGTCATGGCAACAAGATGCAGACTGTTTTCTACTATTTACGTATGGTTTGGTTTGTGCTCAACCTTGAGCTCTCTCTTGAAACAACTACAATTAGAAACATCTTTGTTTTCAACTTTTTTTTTCTCCCACTTCAGTCTATTTTGTTTTAAATGATCCAAATAAGGATGTGAAAGGCTCTCAAGCATCTCTCCAGGAAAACAGGCAGATGTATGTTCTTCAGTGAGTCTTCCTAGAAACAAGAAGCCTTAACTCTGCTCACCCAATCATTCTCTCATGTTGTCACACAAGCAACTCCATGGATTAACTCCCAGTTTATACCAGTCTGAGATCAAAACCAGAGCTCCTCTGTTCCATTATTAACTGGAGGGGGAAGGGGTGTGGAATGAAAGAGTTATTGAAAAAAGAAAAAGGTTTTATTCTCTTTTTTTTTAAGTACAGTACATTGTACTTAACATGGAAAAACAATGAAGGATCTTGCAGACTCATAATGAGGAAGTGTAAAGTCAAAACTTCAAAATGAATTGTAAAGGATCTTTACTGACTTCCTTGGCTAAGCCTAAATCTCATGCACTTTTTGCATGAACAATTAATGGTTTTGATAAAACCAGCTCTTTATTCAATATTCATTTTATTTACTACCCTGCCACATAAAGGGAATGGTTGGAATGCTCACACAGCCCTTTGAAAAACAATTACCATTATTACTGTTTTGATTTCATTTCTTTTCCCTATCACCTCAGGAATCTAATATTAAATAGTTAATGAAAATCAAAGTGTCTTTAAGACATGTCAGGATGAACACATGGAAAAATGAAACCCCTTTCATGAAAAATTTTGCAAGCTTAAATCACTGCTTTGTTCTCAGTAAGGAAAAAACCCCACACATCTGAAAAATTCCAATAATGATTCCCCTTTTCTCCATCCATTAATTTTTAAAATATGCCTGGGTTTGTATTATCTTAGGCATTTGTTTGCATAGTATGTAGGGCAACAGGCAACAGGGCTGTGCTGTAACAGAAAATAAAATCATTCTTATTTAGCTACTTGAGAAAAAATACTAAACATTATCATTCCAAACCCAAAACTTCTGTCAAGCCATAATTGCAAATGTTCAGTTGGGCACTAAATGATACCTGCTGAGGTCAACTGTAGAAGTTAAATTCAGACCTGAAGGATCTGGAAAGCCTTACCTAAAGGTTCAATGGATTTGTTCAGGCAATGTTGCTAATGGTCCCAAATACACAAGAGCTGATAGCTGTTAATCAAGAATGCTCACAATGGCCAAGTTGAGAGAACACCAGCCTTGTTTTCAAGCATTCTTTACCCAATCTCAAGTTCAGGGAGAAGTGGGGCTGAGCTGCAGGGTTTGGCTGGGGGCCTGGATCTAATATGACACATAACAAGCAGGTATGCCAAAACAGTTGGTGGGCAGCACTGTGATGAAGTTGAGTGATGAAGAGAGGTGGGTGCCATGCACAGAGAGCTGGCAGCATGCTTCAGCTGCAGGAGGTGCAGTAGGACTGGTTCCATTGCTCCAGCACTCAGGGGCCTCATCACATACCAGCTCCCCAGTGTGAGCAGTATTGTTAGAAACACAAGAGAAAAGACAAAGTAATTCCCCAAACCTTATGGTGTAGCAGCAATAGTGTGGCCAGTAGGATCAGAGAAGTGGTTGTCCCCCTGTACTCAGCACTGGTGAGGCCACACCTTGAGTACTGTGTTCAGTTTTGGGCCTCTCACTGCAAGAAAGACATTGAGCCACTGGAGCTTGTCCAGAGAAGGGCAGCAGAGCTGGTGAGGGGTCTGGAGAATAAGTCTCATGAGGAGCATGAGGAGCTGAGAGAACTGGGGTTGGTTAGTCTGAGGAAGAGGAGGCTCAGGGGAGACCCTATCTCTCTCTGCAACTATGTGAAAGGAGGGTGCCCAGGGCAGTGCTGGAGTCACCATCTCTGGAGGGGTTTAAAAACCACATAGATGTGGTACTTAGGGACATGGTTTAGTGGC
This sequence comes from Galbula dea, assembly GCA_013399015.1. NCBI lineage: Eukaryota > Metazoa > Chordata > Aves > Piciformes > Galbulidae > Galbula > Galbula dea. The sequence continues at coordinate 1,507,378 of VWZX01004918.1, forward strand.
CTTGATGATCTTAGAGGTCTTTTCCAACCTTAATGATTCTGTGATTGTCACAGCATGTCCCAGTGTGTACCTCCAGGGTTCACCACATGAAGCATCCTGAGTGCTCCTTCCACAGGCTAAATGCATTTTTCAGTGAGCCTCAGAGGTAAGGTGGTGGAACCAGCATCTGGGGAAAAACAGAATAAATCTGGGCCATGCCTGCTCATGGTTAACTCATCACTCAGTGCAGTTGGTGGCAGATTGTGCCTCCTAGGGATTTATCCAGTGGGAAGTAGTTTGTGACTGATACACTTCACAAAATCTATGAAATCACTGAGGAACAGTGGTGACTTTCTCTGACTGCTGGCCCAGGCAGCAGAGCCAGCCCATGAGCCACTCTGTCCCTCACATCCAGCACCTTTCAGCTATAATGAATGAGCTGTCAGATATTCAGCTGCTTATATATGATAGGGTTCAGTCCTTCCCTGAATACTTTTCCATTGCATGAGCTATGCTCTTTAAGGTTAAAGTGTCTAACAGACAGATTTACATTTCAGCTGTCTTCTGCTTCCACAGAAGATGATTCTAGTTAACTTGTAAAGGAAAGGACACTTTCAAAACTGGCTTGTGATCTTTTTTCCTTCCTTGTCTGTAAGAAGACAGTCTGAAATGTTTCTCCTTCCCTGACAGTTTTGATCACTCAGAGCCACAGGGCATGTCCACTGTGTTGGTGAGATCCTGACTGAGTCAGTGGGAACACTCCCCCTTAAACGAGAATTCCCTCACTCACACATTAAATACTTTTTGGATGTTAGGGAAGGGATTTTTTCCCCCTCAATGTTAAAGTCTACAAGCACTATGTCCCAAGTCCTGGGCTACTGCAGGTAGCAGGTGTGACTCTTTCATGCTTATCCTGGCTACAGGTAAGTGCATGGAATGAGACTGTACTAAACTGAACCAACCCAAATCTCTGCCCTTGTGCAATTACCTGGTGCTTTCCTCACACTGAAAACAAAGGATATGCAACTTCCCACTTTCCAAAGCCAACACTCCTCTCTTAAAAATGAATACACATTTTGCTACCAAATCCTTCCTGGCAGGTTTCAGGTTATGCTTGTAGGAAGTAATAAGTAAAAATACATTTGATGTTTGTTGTTGATCCTACCCTGTGATTCTTGTTACTGAAAAGTACCAATGCAAGAGTCCACCAGGGAAATAACACTTGTGAAAATACTTCATTATTTGCCTTAGCTTTGACTGTGTTATTTAAAACTGACTTTCTGTCTTAATGAGAATCACTGGTATCACAAATCTCTGTCCAACCCAAGAAAAATGCCACTAGAAGAGAGAAAAAAAGACCTGGCAGGGAGCTTATGGCTCCCAAGATGAGGGAGGAAGAAGGAGAGATCTAAGATTAGTTTGTCTATGTTATCAGCAATCTGACACTTAAATCAAAACTCAGGAAACATGAGTCTGGGCAACTCCTTGCAAAACAGCTAGAGCCACTAAATTTCACAACATGATCTATTTGCACTCAACAGAGCCCCAGCTCCAAAACTGCAAATGTCCAGTGACTGCTCCCCTAGGGAAGGTGCCTGCTCTGAATCTTTTTGGTAGTCCTTACCTTCCCTTAGGAGCCATTACACAGCCCAAACACATGTAGGGCCCCCACCTTCACTTTAGCCACCAAGCCACTGATCTTTACAACTCATTTTCCACAGAAAGCAAACAGAAGGCAGAAGCTTTCTCCTGAATGTGTTATGCCAGCCCATGCCTCAGGAGAAGGGCTTCTCCAAGAGGTCTGGATGCAGAAGCCCTTTATCCAGCCCTAGGGGATTTTGATCTCCTTACTTTCCTGCAATACCCAAATTCTAGTCAGGAAATGCTACCTTTTTTGGTCAAGACTTCTTGCAGGAGTAATTTTTATTATCACGAAAATTAGTTTTGTTAGATTCTCCCAAAATATATGTAAATTTGATGTGCTAATAGTACTTCTCACAACACACAAGGGCTGATAAGGCCTGAGGTTGGTTGCTGGCACCACTCTCTTTTGCAGTTTGTGCCCATTGCCTCAGGGATTGATAAAGATCTGGAGAAGACCTCATTTAGTAGAGTCTTTCTTAGCTTACCTCTCAATGCTCTCTGAGATAATCATCGGGGAGAGAAGAGCAGAAAAGCCTTTTTCCCACCCTATACAATGTCCTAAGCATTGAAAAGCACCTCTGTTCTCCAGTACACCCATCCCTGAGCCCTGGCCAAGACAGGGAGAAAAAACAGGGCTGGAGGAGAAAGGGCTGTGCCTCTTTGGAGAGTGTCCAGCTGCCAGTGAGACCTGCCTTGCAGAGCCCTGTCCCATCCCTTTCTTACTCATCCTAAGCCTGATCAAACATCCACCTAGGTTTTTGTCCCACATGTCCTTCCTCAGGGCATCACCAGGAGCCTCCATAGGGTGAAAAAACATCTAAGAGTTAGTGGTTCCCTGCTTTGGGGCAAGTGGCACCTGGGAAGAATCTTACAGCTCCTTTGTGGAATCTCACAGCTCACAGTGGAAGCAGCATACTCCCACAGGAGGTTTTGCGTGATCAGTGTCAGAGAAGACACAGGCTGGCTGGAAAGGAGTGTGGTGGTGCCATGTGAAGCTCCAGAAGTTAAAAATTAAAGTTTGCCATCTAGTGGTAGGCCTCATGCTTCAGGGTGCATCCACCCAACCCCCCTGCTCTATGGTTATGGTTTCTGAAAAGGGTCTGGCTGACCCTTCCTACCCACACATCTGCAAGAGACAGAAGGGGAGTTCTCCTCTTGGTACACTGCCTGCTGTGGATGGGTCCATGGTTACACCTCTGGGCTGGCTGCCTTGGTCATCACCTGAGTACAATGGAGACAGTTCTGTGTAGTATTAAATCTTGATTAAAACCATGTGTCCTCCTCAATAGAGTCCCTGCAAGCATCCTCTGAGCAGTGCATGTTGCCTATATAGGATCCTGTGTGCCTATAGGATCTAGATGGAGACCTCCCCTGTCATCATCAGCCGTTACTTTCATGAGAAGGAATGACATGAGGCAGCAGGAGGCCAAGGTGGCCTGAAATGAGGTTGTAGCCAGGTGAGTGGGAGTCTCTTCTCCCAGGTTACTAGTGAGAGGATGAGAGGGAATCCTGCTCTGGCAGGAGGGTTGGACTAGATGATCTTTTGAGGTCCCTTCCAGCTCCTAATGTTCTGTGATTCTGTGAAATGGTCTCAAGTTGCAGCAGGGGAGGTTTAGATTGGACATCAGGAAAAATTTCTTCCCAGAAAGAGTTGTTAGGCATTTGCCCAGGCTGCCCAGGGCAGTGCTGGAGTCACCAGCCCTGAGGTGTTTAAAAAGCATCTAGATGTGGTACTTAGGGACATGGTTTAGTGGCATGGTGGTGATAGATTGATGGTTGGACTTGATGATCTTGGAGGTCTTTTCCAACCTTAATGATTCTGTGAATGATGTGAGGCAGGAGTATGGGAAATGTTTTCTGAAAAGAAGAGTTTCCACAGGGGAAGCCAGCAAAGAATGGCTGTTGCTGGGGAAAGGGCTAGGAGAGGAGGGAAATGGTAGCTCTGGAAGGCTATGGGCAACATAATCTACCTGTGTACCCAGGCTGTAGCAAAGGAGCTGCTGGCATCCAGCCTGATGCCTGCACAATCTCTTCTTCCACACACAACACTTCTACTAACAGAACTCCAGGTGGGATTAGCAATTTTTTGCAGCATAATCACATTGTTGAGTCCTATTTAATTTATGAACCACTATACACACAAGATCATTTTCTTCTATTGACACTGAGCTGATTATTTCCCATTCTGTATTTATGCATTTGATATCTCCCTCTGCAGTGCAGCACTTCATACTTGTCATTAGTGAACTTCATACTGTTGATCTGAGACCATCTCTTCAATTTGTCATTTTACATTCTGATCCTGCCTGCCAGACTGAGAACATTTTATAAGTGTACTCTCTATTTATCCTCTAAATCACTAATAAAAATATTGACTAAAATCAGCCCTGAAGATCTCCACACATCTGCTCAGAACACTCTCTTGAAATTTACACTCAGTTTGACATTGAGTCATTGGCAATGCTACTTGGAGAGGTTTTTCATCTATTTGTATACACATTGATAATCATAATTCTGCATAAATTGCATTTTGCTAGCTTATATATAAGAATTCTGATTACTTGTGTCAAAAGTCTTTGTAAATATATTCTCTACTCTTTCTTCCCATCATCAGTATTTAGAATACAGATATTTCCGTCCTGCTACAAATCTGTGTCAATGCAGCAATGTCAGGAAGAAGCAATTTTTACTGCCTCCTTCAGCTAGATTAATTCATTAAATGAGAATTAAGTCTCTTTCTTTAATGAAGGAACTGGTGAGGAACAAGCCACTCAGTTTATATGGAGAGAAAAAAGAAAAGGCTCTTTACCTTTGCATTTGACTTTGTCTGCAGTATCAGCACAACAGAAATATTTGCTGATGATATAGATGCTCCTTAATATAGCAGATAGGACAGAAATGATGCAAGCACCTATTAATCCTAAGATAGAATTCCTGGTAAAAAGTGCTAAAAAAAAAGACTTAATAAGCATAACTGTGTCAGTTTTATTGCTAGCATGTAATTAGATCAGAAGAAGATGATTTCAAAATGTCCACAGCATAACTGCTTCCTGCTCTTTAGGTGATCTGTTTCTGAGTCAGGAGCTGCAGTTCAACTTAAGATTTTCAGTGCAAGACCCTCTTCAGGACCTGCATCCTTAGAGTGGTAGGGGGAGGATGATTCTCATCTCTGGATTTTGTTATTTTCAGAGGAAAAGTATCCTAAACAAACAAACAAAATTTCACAGGTTTATAACAGGGCTTGTTTTTCCCCTGTTGAAGATCTCTCACATGTAACTTCTCTGTTTCTGGCACAGGCTGGAGGGGTTTAAGAATGCTATTGACCTGGAATGTAGCATCCCCATGCCAGCACTCTCAGACAGGTGTTTGGGAAGAGGCCAGGAAAAAAAAGCTGTCCATAGCTCCATGGTGGAAAGAAAGAAATTAGTCAACAACCTCTTCCCATAAAACCCTGCATTATGGGAGTATAATCAAGGAGCCAACCTGAGAAACAGCTTAAGGGCCAGGGCCAGCAAAGCTGGATGTGTTGCGAGCAACCACACAGGATCATTAAGGTTGGAAGAGACCTCAAGAGATCATCAAGTCCAACTGTCAGCCTATCACCACCATGCCACTAAACCACGTCCTTAAGCACCACATCTAAATGATTTTTAAACACTTCCAGGGCTGGTGACTCCAGCACTGCCCTGGGCAGCCTGGGCCAATGCCTAACAACTCTTTCAGTGAGCAAATGTTTCCTGATATCCAATCTAAACTTCTCCAGGTGCAGAGGCTATTTCCTCTTGTCCTCTCACTGGAAATGAAGGAGAAGAGAGCAACTCCTACCTTGCTACAACCTCCTTTCAGGTAGTTGTAGAGAAAGATACAGAGCCTCCTCTTCAGTGAGAAGTCAGGATGGATTTGGGTCCGACCCTGGCACTGAGCAGCCCTGCTGGTTTAGGGAGGTGGATAGTCACCCTGCTCTTCCTCTGGTTTTTAAGCTTCCTGCTGCTTTTTCTGCCCAAGCCATCCCACTAAGAGCAGGAGTAAATGTCATTTTGTAGGTGTCTGCAACACAATCAAAGTGGCCCCAGTGCAATACCCCATGCAAGAAGTAAGTGCAGCGAGTCAGCTCTCCCATACAGCCAGTGTAGGTGTTACTGTGACTGTTAATAGGCTTCAAAAGAATAAATAGCACAAAACCTAGCCTGGCAACACTTCCCATTAGCAGCAGTTCAGGTAACACTGCTCAGATTCACCTTCTCACATTACAATCACTGTTCCTTGAAAGAGCTTTGGCTGTAAACTCCTCCCAACTCCGTGTTAATTAGGAAGGGCAACATGATTAGGCACAAGCATGACTCAGAAGATGAAATACTGCCCTTGGTGGGAAGTCAAGAGAGCCTGTGTTCCCTGCCTTCACCAGCATACATTGCCCTACCCACTAGGTGTCCCTGCCAGCCAGGGAAACAGCATACTGCAGTTCCTTCAGTGCCATTTGGCTTCAGCTGAAAAGATCAAAACCAAACAACAACCTAGGAAACATGTCTGAAATAACTGCTCCAATTCAGGCACAATGTGCAAATGGAGAAGTCAGCTCTCTGCCTTGCAGGATAATGGGAAGGGTTTGGCCTGAAAGAAAATGGTTTCCCCTCCCAGATAGCACTCAGGCAATGGACTACTCTGTCCCAGGAACCTCCACCTCAATCCCTTCAACCTCATCTCTGAATTCTGCAGGAAACACACAAATTGTCCTGTAATCCCTGACCTCGACTTGCTCATCTTTAAAATAGATGCTATGCTAATTTGTCTCCTCCACCAGGGAGCTGCAAGGTTAAATGAAGTGTGATGAGGTTCCTTTTGCTTCCCAGTTCAAAACATGCAAAATAAAATAAAATAAAAATCAGATTACTATCAAAGTGTAGCTATTCAAGTCTCATCACAAAATGCTTAGTTTGTGAGTCAATAGGGCTGGGTAGGTGCTGATGTTTATAACCTCAGCATGAATTAAGCATAACACACATGTTCATGCCTCTAAAAAAGAGACCTTTCTGGCTGGCCAAGATTTTCTCCAGTAATCCCCAGAGAGTTTTCAGAGGTCAGCAGAGAATCATGGAGGAGAAGACATTAAAGGAAGCACATACTTGCAGATGTGGCAGCTTCTGCCAGCCTGGGAAAGAGGGGGAGGAAGCAGGACGTAAAGCCTTGAAGATATGCTGGCATTTTTCTGTTTGCTTGTTTTGTATAAATTGTTTTGTCTCTTTGAGAGAGAAAATTGAGGGAGAGAGAAAAGCTAAAAAGCCAAGTCTGCCTGCTATGTAAGCTGGAGAAAACTCATTCCACTTCTTTGTAGTCTTCTTTCCTGATCTGTAGAAGAAAAGCAACAGCATTTCCCTGTTTCTTGTTAGTGCTTGCTCACAAACAGCCTGAGATCCTCAGAAAGGAGAAGGGAAAACACACAGCAAAACTGAGTTTGCTGCAGCCATCACACATAACTATTTCTGTATCAGAAGTCTCATCTTGAAGGCTCTGTAGTTGGGAGCCATCCATGGAGATCGTGGCCTACTGTGTCACGCACTGTCCAAACACACAAGCAAGAGATGATCCTTGGCACAAAGGACTCAACTCTAGAGAAGGAAAAATGGGGAGGGGTTAGGAGTGAGTTGACTAGCTCAGGGTTGCTGAGGATGCCAGAGGCAGAAGCTTGGTATTCTGATTTCAAGCCCAGCAATCTGCTCTTTCTCACAGACAACCACATTTTGCAGTTAGAATGCTTATGGGGTGTCAGTGTCCCTAAAGATAATTAGATATGACTTGGTATTTTTCACCTGTAGGAGCTTTAGCCCACGGAATTCAGTCACCCCCAGGGACAGTCTCCCTTCTCCAGGCCCTAGGACAGTTTGGAGGGTGCTCAGCTAGTGACTAGAAGGTGAGCTTCACAGCAGGAAAGCAACGGCAGCAAAGGTGAAGGAGGAGGCCCCAGCTCTTGTCCTATCTGGCTGTTGAAACACCTTCATGTCTTGCAACACAGAATCCAAAACCTCTTTGTTTTAAAGATTTGAGACCAGACATAGGAAGAAGTGTATTTATCTTCTGTTAGTCACCTAGGCAACTGGGAAAGCAGAAGTGAGCTCCATTTTCTAGGGGGTTTTATAATCTGCCAGTTCATTCAAGTGCCTTTTTCCAGCACATCAAAGATATGTGTGGTCCTGCTGCACATCTGCAGTTTTAGGAAGAAAAATTGGATTAACAAACAATCAGTTTGGGCTCATTGCTTTTCTTTTAACTGAGGCCTTGTGTGCTCACATGCCCAGGTAGTTATTCAGGATCTGAATGAGAAATAGAGGCTCTCTCCTCATTTTAATTTCTCCTCCCTGAGATCTCTCCACAGTGGTTGCCAAGATATCACAGAATCCCAAAATCTTTCAGGTTAGAAGAGACCTCTAAGATCACCAAATCTAACTGTCAACCTGTCACCACCATGCCACTAAACCACATACCTAAGTACCATATCTAGATGTTTTTTTGAACCCCTCCAGGGATGGTGACTCCAGCACTGCCCTAGGCAGCCTGTCCCAATGCCTAACAACTCTTGCTGGGAAGAAATTTTTCCTGATGTCCAAACTAAACCTCCCCTGCTGCAACTTGAGGCCATTTCCTCTTGTTCTCTCACTGGTAACCCAAAATAGACCAATCCCCACCTGGCTCCAACCTTCTTTCATGTAGTTGTAGAGAGAGATAAGGTCTCCCCTGAGCCTCCTCTTCCTCAGACTAACCAACCCCAGTGCCCTCAGCTGCTCCTCATGAGAGTTATTCTCCAGCCCCCTCACCAGCCTTGTTGCCCTTCTCTGGACAAGTTCCAATGGCTCAAGGTCTTTCTTGTAGTGAGTGGCCCAAAACTGAACACAGTACTCAAGGTGCACAGATAGAGACCACAGCCAAGGAATGGGCTGGGAACTGCCTTTTCCTTTCCCAGTCAGCAGGTAACAGCTAAAAGCTTCTTGCTCAAGACTTAAAGGTGGATATATCCTGAAAATAAAATAACACTGTGCATATGCAGACCTGAAGCTTGTGTGATAACCCTGCAACATAGCTGTCAAGTAAGAGAAAAACAACCCAGCCTGTCTTAGGGTCTTGCAAGATTCAAGCCTCAACTTGTAGCTTTGGCATGGGGTTGGTCAGGAAGGAGGCAGGAAGATTATGTCTTATAGTAAAGGTGAACAGCAAGGTTGTATTTTTCCAAGTGGTTCACCTGAATCTAGGCTTATTTTTGTAAATCAATGTTAGTGTTAGCATCTTGCTATTTTGCAGAAGCATGTAAAAAAGCACAGGTTGAAAATTCTGTTGGAACTGATCTTTTGTCAGGAAAGGAGACCTTTAAAAATAAAACAACTCACAGACAGCTCCTACAATCTTAAAAAACAGCTTAATTTTCATTTTATTCTCTGTTCTTGCCCAGATTGCTTTGTTTCTGATAGATTTTGAGGCTTTTTCACAGGTTTCTTTATTTCCTAAGTGGAAAAAACTCTCCACCCTGGATGGTCCTTTCCTAGAAGAAAAAAAATGGTTTTGGTAATGTCTTTATTTACATTGTTTCAAACCCTCATTTTCCTTGAAAGGAAATGTTCATGAGGTTTGGCTTTTCTCCTTGCATTTCCTAGGCAGAGTTGCTGATGATGCTTTGCTCTGCCTGCCTAAGCCCAACATCAACTCCAACTTATCAGCATTATTTTATTCAGTGCTAGAGATTTTCTAGCTCCTTGACAGCTCTGCAGAGGGGATGTGGAACCCTCATATTCCATTTGGGCAACACTTAGGAAAACTTGCTCCCCAACTTTCCTAAGTTCTAAATCATTACACAAAAGACACAAAGCTTTGGAAAGCCAAGTTTATGAGGCCCAGAAACTGAGAGAATTCAGCATTTTTCCACTCACTTGGATGGCTTTTGGTTTAAACACTAGAAAGTCAGACTCATCTGAACACCCTGAAGAAATGGAAAAGTTATGAAGTTATGGACAACATGACACAGTTCACAGAGGCTACTGAAGAAAGCAGAGAGAAGAAAAAGTTCATGATCAGATTCACTACCAATCTCCTTTGCAAAAGAGCACAAGCCATGCAAGAACAAGAAGGAACAGAGCAACCTTGTAAAGCCATTTAAAGGGGATTAATTCCTGGTGAGGGTGAAGGGGAAGGGGTGTCTGTGGCCAAGGCAGAACAGAGCAGTGAACATAACCTGATGAGCACAGTGCTGTGTGATGTGAGGGATGTCAGAACATGCCTCAGGGTATGTGGACATAAAGGAAACCCTCACAGATCCAACGTGCAGGCTGCAAAGTCGTGGTTTGGGGTTTTTTTCCTGATGTCATGCAGTGGTCAAGGGAAAAGAACTGAAGGCCTGGAAAATTCAGAAAGTGAAAGAAGCAGTGTTAATGCTACTTAAAATTACAGTTAATAGAAGGCAGAGATACATTGCTTATATACTAAGGATTAAAAATGACACATTCAAGTCTCACTCTTGGTTGTTTTGGATTGGTATTACTGAACAGAATTCCTAATAATGCTGCATCTGCTTTTAAATTATAACCAGGATCATGGCACAGGATAAAGACATGAGATTGTCAGCACATGATGCCTCTAGGAAGTACTGGAATCCAATTACTGGCCCTTGGAGCCATTTGTTAGCATTTTAAACCAGGTAAATAAGAATTTCATTTATTCATTACAGAGGATGAGCTCTCAGGAGCCTGATATAAGCCTCAGGACCACTGGTAGGAAAGGAAGCTGGGTGTGCAGAGCAACTATAATCTCCAAACAGACTTGTTGAACCTGGGCCCAGAAATTGTGAATAATTGGGCAGTCTCATGTGCAAAGAAAGACTGTGACATTAGCTGTCAGAAAGTGTTAAGGTGGTGGAATAAAGGAAAGGGATGTTGGAATAAAAAAGGGGAATTTGGCAAGGAGAAAGGTTCTCTGGCATTTGGGAACTAGCTGCACTGGGGGGAAGGAGGGGAGTCTCTTGAGCTTTGTAGGAAAAAAAGAAGCCAAATCTGCAGGTTACAAATGGATGTAATAGGAGACAGAAGCCATATGTTGTCATTTCCACTCCCCTTGTAGAAGACATCCTCCCCTGAAGTCTCAATCAAGGCTTGGGTTGTAAATCACAGACAAGACAGGATGAGAAATTCAGTCATTTCCATTAACTGACACTAAACTAAAACCTTAATTGGTAAATAAGTGGTTGAAGGCAGGCTGGGAGCTTCTGCTTTGCTGTTCACCATTCTCACAAGTCAGTAACAGAGTACAAGGCACTAAGATACCCAGCTTTTGATTCCTAATTGACTTAATGTAACACATGGGGTGTGTGTTATCTGTTTGCTTGTTCCTCTGTTTAATATAATTCAGAGATCACTGGTGAGCAGTAAAGAGGTTGATTGACCACACCATGCTGTTTTCCCAACCCCAGCTGCTGCCTTGCACTCAAGAGAGAGAAATACTTTGTGGTTGTAACAGGGATGCTATAGAAAAAGGAGACAATTAGTCAGTGGAGTAAGATAATAATTGCTTTTGGATAAGAGCTTAGAACTCTGCCTTTTATTCCCAGGAGTCCCAAGTCTGGGCAACATCAGATACTAAAATAAGTGTTGTCAAACATAGACCTCTCTCTTTTTGGCCTAGTGTCTTGTGTCTTCCAGACCTAAGGAGAGGTTTAACTCAAAAACAGAAGCTGCTTTTACTCTCAACATACTGCTGTAGGTATCAGTACCATAATATCTATCTACCCCTTAATCACAAAAGATTTCTTATTTTCAGTACCTTTTGAAGGTGAGGAACTGCTGCTCTTCCTCTTTTACTCTTAGGGAAATAAGGTAGAGAGAGTGTGTTGAGAACCTGGCTTTGCTAGGGCTTTTAATTGTTTCACTTCAGGCATTTCTGCTCGTGACCATATGTGTGTTTTTCACCAATGCCAAGATGTTCACTCAGTGAGTGTCACTTCCTTTGTTAGCTCCAAATGTGCAGAGGTTGAAAGGGCATCTTTGCTAGTGACAAATCTTTCAAGGACTTTTATAAATCATTCAAACTTCTGGTTGAAAATGTTCCCTTTCACATACTTCTTGGTGCCAAATACAGGCCCATCTGGAATCATTATTAATTCTGTTGAACTGTTTAGTTCCAAGTGGTAGTTTCTTTTAAGAAAGACTTGATTCAGTATTTTATAACCATAATTGGAATAGTGCATTAAGATTCAACAGCTCATTTTTTTTTTTATTCCAGGAAGTGGCAAGCAACATATTTTGTACTCAATCAGTTACATTAGCAGAGAAATGCTGAAAAATCATGTACCACATAGCTACTACCAAGTGTAATTCTTATAATGCATTTATTTTCCATACATGCAGAAACGAAAATGCTCTTTGGGAGCTTAAGAAAGCTTCTTCAACACTTTGGAAGACATGGTCTATGCATGCCTCATTGAGCATATCAGCCAGAGAGTTAGAAGAATAGATGCCCTGCCACTGAAATGCCCATTGCAAAGCATATACAAACTCACATCAAAATGCTTGTTTCTGGTTCATCATCCATAATGAACTCCTAAATTCAGTTTGCAAGCGACCTCCCATTCACATTTCAAAGAAGAAAAAGGCAAAGCTTGTGAACAATTAGCATTTTTGTGTAAACCTGCTTACCTAGCTTATTCTTGCATTAAATACTTCCTTTAAATTTGTGAATTACCTTTAGGATGTGTATGCACATGCTTAAGGGAGGGGAACTGTGAATTCTTGCTGCCATTGATATTAATGGCACAAGTCCCATTGACTCATGAACTTCTCTGCATGTTCCTCCACATGCAAGGGATATGGGAGGCACTTGGGTTGAAGAGTAGTCATGTCTTCATACACATGTAAGGCTGCATAAGCTACTCAGTGCAGTCATGCAGGCTGGAAATACAGAACCAGATGTGTAGCTGGCCACTGAAGGGCAGAGGTTCACAGAATCAAAGAATATTAGGAGTTGGAAGGGACCTCGAAAGATCATCTAGTCCAACCCCCCTGCCACAGCAGGATTCCCTAGATCAGGTCATCCACCACAAGTTTTTCATCCCTAAAAGCAGGTCATTCACGTTCAGCTTACAGAGATCTGTAGGTATGGAACTGGCCAGTTTGTAGAGAGATACAATTATAAATTCATAGCCAGACTGTCATGATACAAATGAGTCTCAGCACTCATTGCTTTGGCAAAACTCCCATTCTTTGGATGATTTTCTAGTGGAATTTACTGTGACATAAAAGATAGCCAAAAAACAGATAAAAGGAGTACTTTTCCAAGTGCAAAATTGACTACTGGCTTAATCCTTTTCACATCTCCTGCAGCCCAGCTAGCAAAGCCAAGAGGGGATACACATCCTTGAAGGAACCAGCATGCACATGCATGCACACACACACTTGCAGACACATAGCCCTTTGATTCCTCATCTCTGTCACATGATCTGCTTGTAGCAATCAGAAATGCAATCACTCCACCTCTCTGATGCACTGCAAAGAACTGGCTTACGTTTTATTGCCATCAGTGTAGAAAAACCAGACTGCAAGTCACAGTGACCAGAGAGCCAATAAGGCAAAGAACACTCCCTGCGATATGGAGCTTGTAGAAGCACTGCCAAGAGGTGTTCACAGCACTGCCAAGTGTCACTGCAGCAAGGCACAGAGAGCCTCACTACTGCATTAAATAAAGGACAGGGCATGCTGCATTTCATAATGCAGCTAAAAATAGTATTTTACACTTTATCACCTTTTGGTCAAAGACTGCTAGGCACTTTGCACAAATCAATGACATGCAGGTTCCAAACACCCATATGTGGTAGTTTTCCATATGGCAGAGAGGGGCTTTTTCATCCCTGACACTGTGCTGCACTCATTATTATGCAGCAGATTTTTTTTGTTTCTGTCCACCAGGCCTGGATTCTTACAAGGAAGTGATTATCCTTGCCTAAATAGAGATTCTGGTGACAAGATAATTTACAATGCTCTGTTGCATAATGATTGAGCCAAGGTCAGGGGAACTATTGATGTAGCATAGTCAGGGCAGCTGTAAATAAAACACCCATCACAAAAGGGTTCACTCTTAGTGAGAACAGACAAGAAAGAACAGACAAGAAAGAACCTCCAGCACTCTTGCCACTCTTACCCCCCTCCCTTTCTCCACAGATCCTGTGGATGGCTAATTACAGAAGGAGGTGCAACTATCAATCTAATCTCACTTGTTCTCAAATGTGCCATCATTTCTACACTTCAGAGGTTGGTGAAATGAAACAGCAGTACTACAGCTTTCCATTCATCAGCAGGAGGCAGAGCAACTCAGGGAACTGGGCTAAAAACAACTGAGGAGCAGGATCAGGTGCTGTGCGGACTCCTCCTAAAATGTCACTGCCACTGCAACCTCCTTGCCTCAGTCCAACAAAAATAAAGCACATTTTGCTGCTGGAGCAGTAGTTGAGATATAGATGCTGGAGGATGGTGGGGGCAGCTCCCTGCCAGCCTCACAGGGAAGCAACTCAACCTTCAACCTTTTGGGCTAGCTTGACATACTGAAGGACATTAAACTTAGGTTAGGCAACCCTAAAAGCAAGCCAATCTTTTCTGTCTCCTGATGAAAGAGCTGTTAGTGTGTTCATGTGGCAGAAAAAGCATTATTTACCAAAAACTTTGTTTTAATAAGAAACTTAGAAGCAGGCCTATTCTTACTGAAAAGAAGTAGTCAAAAAAGCAAAAGCAAAACCAACCAACCAATACAAACAAAACCAAACCCCACTGGGATCTCAGAAATGAAATTACACAGAAATCATCCTTCCAATACTGATGTGCCAGCACAGTAGATAGCAATGTTTACTGCTACTGAAGGACTATTGTTCACTCTGCCTTTTTCAAAGCCAAGTGACAGATTGTGCTGGAATTAGATGTGAGGCATTGCTGCCTTGAAGCTATGTAACTGCCTGTGACTTTGCAACAGCCACTAGTTTTAAGTCTCTATTTCCCCCCAGTTTAGTAGGTCCTCTTCTGTTTATGGATTAAATGCTTCCAGATTTGAGCTTTTCTTTTTTTTTCACAGCAGACACTGTTTGACTGCCTGAAACTACTGGATAGCTAGTGAGCTAAAAAAACCCAAGAACTGTGTCTGGCTCTGGTGCTGTTTTCTGCTCATATCCTAAAGCCATGGCAGGTTGAAAGAAGGTACACAGCATCTCTCCCATCCTCCTTCTTTCACAGCATCCTGGCTTCCATGGAAAGGAAAACCTGGAGCATAGGCTGAAAGGGAACTGCAGCATGGTCAGATAGATTCCTGATACAGATGAGGAAGTCAGCAGGGCTGCAGGCACCTGCCCAGCTGTAGAGATAGAGCTGGCAAGTCAGGAGTGTCTTATTCTTTCTGTAGATATAGACAAGAAGATTTATTCCTTACTGTGGTATTGCCTCTGGGGTTGGAAGTAGATTTCTCCCCAAACTCTTACTTCATTTCATGTTCCTGTGCAGAAGATTTTAGAAGGACATGCCACTGGATTACACAGCTGCTGTCTGCCTAGGCTTTAAATGTGCCAATTTGCATCAGTCTGTAGGCAGTGCTGAGAACAGGCTGGGAGTGACTGCAGCCTTCCTATGTTACTAGTGGCATCTTGCAAATCTGAAGCAACTGAAGGGAAAAGGTGCAGTAGAACTAGAGACAGCCATCTCTGAGCTACTAGAAACACCCATAAATCCTTTTCTTCTGAGTAAAGCATGTGTGAAACACTCTACTCTTGAGGGATACCCTACAAGACATCAGCATGAAGCTACAGTAATTGATGGGAGAAAAATGACATTCACAAAGTAAAAATGTACCTGTTTGGGTAACCCATCAGGCTGGCAATGAAAATTGTTGAGAACAAGCCTGTCACCAACCACAAATAGAAACAGTATTGGTGTACTATGAGAAAAAGAATTCCTAGTCTTGTTTTGCAGACACAAATAATTTGGATAAGAACTCATGAAGAAATGCTGGTCAAAAGTGAAGCTCTAAAGCTTTTTTGTTAATAGATAAACAGGAATATCATTATGGGAAGCATCACTACAAAGATTTCTAATGTTGCCTTTACAGTGGGCAAGCAGGTTCTCATCCCTCAGAGAGACCTGCTGTCTTGATGTTCAGTTTTTGGGTTATGCAAGGATTTTGTACCTTGGCAGACTCAGAAGAAGAGGAGGAAGCATTGTGAACAGCCTGAAAATTGGCTGTCTGCCTTCCCTCTTGTTAAATCAGTTCTGGTGTTAAGAGCTGTCTCTTGGGAACCAGACAGAGATGTCAGGCTAGGATTCCTACGTGGAGGAACTGCCTTGCATGTCAGCTGCACATCCTCATTTTGGGACTGGGATATGTGTGAATAAAGTGATTCAAATTTAGAATACCCTCAGACTTCTTCTATGCCCAAAAGGAAGACATAAGCATCTGCTAGTGATGCAGAGACCACACAGATGTTAACAGACAAGTCAACAAAACTTCAATTTACTGTCATTTGCCCTTTGTATGAGAGACTTTGAAAGGGTAGAGTACAGGAAAAACACTCTGTGCTCAGTGCTTCCTTAGAGGAAGGCAACAAACCCTTAAGACACATACTCTGTTGAACCAAGTCAGTAAAGAGTAAGATTGTTTAGTAATCACCATTCTAGAGATGCCAACCTTTGCTGCATGGTAACTATTTCAAGATGTTCCTGAATATTTATATCAACAATATCATCATCACAGTATTAGCTACTCAGGAGTGCCTCACACACATTTGAGGAGCTCTGTGTTCAGTATCACAATCTGAGCCTGAGGTGAAGCACTTTAAAGGCCTTATCTAGTAAATTGACATCCTTGTTTCCAAATGGGTGTGTGAGACGAAGAAAAAGACAAGACTCTCAAGTTAGCACTTAGAAAGTAAAGATCATTCAGAATTATTTAGAGAAACTAACTTGGACAGCTGCTGCTATGATTATCTTGTGGGATTCATTAAGTCCCTGTTTCACATTCAAACAAGTTCTTGTTTCTGCTGGCAAGAAAGAAAGACTGTGTACTTTAAAGAAATTACAGGATTTAGACATGAAGATGAAAGATTTAGAACTATCATGTAGTTACTTTGTGCTGCCTCTGCCCTCTTATAAACTGGAAAAGTGGCCTTTGATGTACTGTACAGAAAGAAATAAGAAAGTTAATAAGGGAAGCACCAAATTAGACACCTGAAAGAACAGGATAAAAAGATGAATATTTCCTGGCAGTATGGCATTGTAGAGCCCAACTTCATCTTTTTTTCAGGTTTCATTAAACAAATGACTGGATAGGTCTGCAGCCTGCTAAAAGGCAGGATACATTCACTCCAGTATTTGCATGTCAACAACATGCAAGGCCTAAAAATTATTCCATGAACAATGGAATTTCCTATGGATTTGTATTTTACATCTCCCCCTCTCATCCTAACTGGATATAACTCTTCCATGCAGCCCATTCTGGAACCAAGCAGAGTCCTACCCCTGCTGCTGAGCATCCTCCTAGCTGCTTCACAGGCATTTCTGCAGCCAAGGCACAGATGCTCCTTCTGCTTACTTCATTAAATACATAAGTGAAAATATCTAAGCAAATAGGGGTTGTATCACATAATCTGCTCTTCTTCCTCTCTGCTTTCCCCCAAGTCATACCATGATAGCATGTAAGATCAACTAGAAGTTTCCACTGTAGGTTTAGTGGAACTGAAAGCATTTTGCTCCTCATGTATTATTCAGCAGCACTCAGACTGAAGGTGTGGACCTTGCTGATGCAAGGTCAGAACTTGATGCATCTTGAGCTAAAATCCTGCAAGTGTTAAAGATGTCATTAGCCACTTAGGCTTATTCCTCTTGGACTCCCATTTGCTCCTGAATATCTACCAGATGTATACAAGAATACTTCTCCCACACGTGGGCTGTAGGAGGTAATGCTTCAAGGCTATGATGAAGAAAATCTCAAAATAGGTCATATCTGAGCAGACTATGCTAAAATAATGAGGGACAAAGAAGTGTTAGGAGGTGATGATTTTACTTGGCAAGGATTGAGATTTTTTTGCTCTCTTAGTACCTTATAAATCCTGTCGTTTTCCCTAGGCAAAAAGATGTATTGAGAACAGCCTAAGTGGGTGAAAGCTGTAAGAACTGGCAGACAGAAAAGTCATGGAAGATGTTCTGCTTTTTATCAGCTTATGTGAATTTTATATTTGGGTTTGGGCAGGTTGTATCCCTGGAAAAGATATACTCTATCAATTAAAAACCACAACAGAAAAAACCCAGCATACTGCAATATACCTTTACCTGTTATATGTAGGCAAGCTCTTACAAATGAGTTTCACATTCTAAGGGGTTTTAAAGAAGTTGATTTTGACCTTTAAAACAATTGTTAGTTGTATAGAAGTTTTGAAGCTACACACATTAAAGATGGAGATGCTCAGATATTGTAGTAACTGGACTGACTGGTACAATATAGAGTTATCAGAAACCAGTAGGAATTTCTCCTTCCTTTTTAGTTCATAAAGGTTTGTATTGCCTGGCATCTTGCTACGAAATTCAGCTGGAAACAAAGCTCAGTCAAAGACCTCTCTTAACACAGTGAATTCCAAATGGTTTGGAAGATGGTTTGGTATCCAAGTGCCTCCATTCCCTCAATCACTCCTTTCTAGAAACACAAGATTGAGTTTTTAGTTAATTAAAACCATTAGACAAGATTCCAGTTGGTCTGATTTTCTTTCACAAGACTTGATCTGCACTTCCCAATTGCTGGCACACCCTCCTCAATCAGCAATATGTCACATCCCTGTTGCCATGCTGTATCTGTGGGACTGAGTCAAGCCTTTCAGGCACAAAGGGATATTCAGCCTGGGCCACTAATTTCTAGTTCTACCTATACAATCCTGCTTATATTAGAAAATAATGAAAGAAAGAAGCAGGAGAGAGGAAGGAAAATGATCAGAGAAAAGGCAAAATAACTGTTCTGTGCTACTTAATCTCAGAGCTTTCTTTTACCTTGCATTTTGCCACTGTTTACCTCTCAAATACCTAATTTCACCCCTTTTTTTCACTTTTGTTATTTTTACAGGGGCTGTGTCTATTGATTTGGCTGATCTCTATTTTGGATGCCAGTAAGTAAGTATTTTCTGCTCATTCTAACA
Organism: Galbula dea; assembly: GCA_013399015.1. NCBI lineage: Eukaryota > Metazoa > Chordata > Aves > Piciformes > Galbulidae > Galbula > Galbula dea. The sequence continues at coordinate 1,526,180 of VWZX01004918.1, forward strand.
GCTGATCTATGATGAGAAATCAGCTGTTACCATTCCTCTGCCTTTTTCTCAGGTTCAGAAGGAAACATTTCACTTGGAATAGTCTCATTGCAAATTGAAGAATTTTTCTTCACACCTGACATTTTCTCACACATTCTGGCCCTCTGAAAAAAAAAAATCCCAGAGCTGTTTTAAACATCTTTCATACAGCCTACACTTCAATAAAGACAAAATTTTCTGTCTTCAACTTTTACTCCTGCAACATATCCATCCACAGGAGAGTGCAGTTATAGAGGTGTTACAGCAAGGAGGCTAAATGCCCACAGACACATCACATCATGAAAATTTATTTTGGTTAAGGCATCTGACACTTCCCTTTTTATGTGGGGATGTTTCTAAAGATGTACCTTGTCCTTTGGGAACACCCTCATTTGCTATGTGATCTGAATTAATCCACTCTTGTAACACATCCTCTCATTGGCCTTTCTGTACTTTCTATTTCTTCTGCTGAAAGAGTCTCCTTGAGAATCACAAAGTCTTATTTCTTTACTGCCACTGGCTCTGTTGGAATCAGAGTATCACAGAGGAAATCTCCATTCTCTTCTAGGTCCAAGATCCACGTGGGCATCATTTTCCAAAGATAAAAACCCCCTTTCCCATTTAAGCATGCTTTGGAATCCTCTGCAATGACACTGGGGAATCACACACTGCCCAGCGCAGCCTCCTGGCTTCTCTCCAGCCTTCAGCTTCACTCTGCTATCAGAGAGCAGCCACACTTCCATGCAGTGTCACATTACTTCCTATCTCTAGCCCTGTGGAACAAACCCATGCCATCAAGTCCTCATCCACTTCAGGGTCACATCCCTCCCAGGGATACAATAACTAACTCACAGCAACACCAGAGAAAACCATTAATCTAAACCAATCCTGAGAATGTGAGAGCAGACCAAGGTCCAAGATAACGACCAGCTACAGAATTATCCCTTGTGCCTGGAGATGATCAAGCAAGAGGGGTACAAAATATCCTGTAGGATGCTAAGACACTCAAAGGATGTTTGCCACTTAGTAGAATGGAAAGCTGCAGAGACAAAAGGACTGGGGATAAAGCTGGACCTGAGAGAGTTGGGAAGAAAGGCTGATATGGTGAAGTTTCTCAATGATCTTGAGCATAAAAAGTTCCACGTAAACATCAGAAGGGATTTCTTTACTTTGAGGGTGATGCACTAGACCAGGCTGCCCTGACAGTCAGTGGAGTCTCCAGCACTGGAGACATTCCAAACCCACCTAGATGTCATCCTCTGCAACCTGCTCTAGGTGACCCTGCTCTGACAAGGGGAATGGACTAGATGATCTCCAGAGGTCCCTTACAAACCCCTAACATTCTGTTATTCTATTATCCTTCTGATGCCATATGCTGACAAAAATAAGTTAAACCAACCTGATTTCCTTGGACAAAATCCACTGACTTCATGCCAATTTGCTCTAACAACATTAAATCTTGTTTTTAAACCAAGGAGGTTATCTAGGGTAAGGGCAGAAACTGGATCCCTATTCAGGGAGATGCTTACAGTTCTCCAGAGTATGGCAGGTAAGAAGAGGAATGCAGCTTTTGCTCTTTAAACTTGACATGAATAATACCAAGTTATTCCCCTTTCCACACTCTGTTACAACTAGTTGGTTTTGTTATTAATAGGAAGAGTTACTGGCAGTGCAGTTGTGCCTGGTGATCTTAGCCAAGATCAACTCTATTGTGTGCCCTCTGCAAACACCTAAAGGACAGAGCTTGCAGCCTCACCCTGCCCGGGGAGCTCAGCTCCAGAAACGACAAAGCAATCAAGGTAGGAGGAGACCAGAGTGCAGAGACAGGAAGGGAATCAGCCAAAGGTCACATCTCAATGTCAGAAGGAAAAGGAAAAAGAGGTGCTGAGCTAGATGGGTGCCAGCACCAGCCTGTGCTAGCAGCAGCCTCTTGAGCCGTGGTTGCTTTGCAGTGAAGCTTTTCCAGAGACCTGACTCTTTCAAACAAAACTTGCACAAACACCCCAGATTTCTTGCCCATACTTTCATTTTGTGATGCAGATGTTTATTGGCTGCTACTAGGTTATCTAAACAACCTGATTGATGACATTTTTAGGCTGGTATCTGGTAAAATATTGCTGAGCAATTTGAAGCCATGGTGCAGTTAACCAGAAGAGCTTTGGCTCTTCTTTGATCCACGAACTCACTTCTCTCCTTTTGCAGCTAGTTATCTGACACAAGCAAACAACTGTTGGTCTCCTCAGCTCCCTGAAGGCAACAAATGTCCAGTGAGAAATACAAAAGTATGTTTGATAAGAGGAACTTCAGTCTGAACATCAACCTCTCCTCTGAAGGAATCACACAGCACTTCCCAAGATCAGTTCAAAGCTCCACTCAGGAGCAGGAGGCTGGGAGTTGGCAACCAGGCTGACAACTGGCACATCCCCACTGCAGAAGGATGGAGAGGTGGAAATTTTGATCAAGGATATAAATGCAAATACTTCTGCTACCAAGAGAAATCTAATACTGAATTTGGAGCAGAACAAACAGGTTTTGTTTTGTTTGTTTTTTTTAAGTCCTTGAGAGAATTTCAGCTGCTTCTCATCTATACAATACATGGAAAAACTTGAATACCCTGAAACAAGTTAAACTAGACATACTTCAGATAATCTAACTGCTACAATATTGTTAATCCCCCCAAAAGATGAAGAAATCATGAAATTTTAAGAGTAGTCAATTTTTTTGTGTGGGTGTGTGTTTGGCTGTTGTTTTTCATTGTTGTTTAAGTTTGGGTGGGTTTTTTTGGCACACCACATTCATGTTTTCCAGCTTCTTAACTGCGGAAACCAGGGCTGACTTTTTTTCCCCAGAAAGCAATATTTTACCATTATTCAGCTATTGTTGAAGTGGGAAGCTTAGTAAAAAACACCAACACTGAGACAAATGCCTGTGCTGGTGATGCAAAAAAACCCCACTAAGTCATTTCATCTGACTAACCAGATTAAGATGCAAAGGCCTTTGAATTGCTAACAAGGTAAATCACAAACTGTAGGTTTTGTTATTAAATACAATATACTACAAGAATATCACAAATCTGTGCCTGTTTTCCCCTGCATAAAGCCCAAGTGCCCCCTTGAGATGGGAAATACTTGTGCCTGTGGAAAAGAACTGTGAACTTTGCCCTGTGGTGAATTTGCAAGAGTCTGACAACAGGGAAAAAAGGAATGGGAAGGATCCAACTGGAAACACCATAGCAGACTTGAAAGGCTCTGATAAATGAAAAGTCATTCCAAGATTAGGGGCTCATTCAAAAAAATAACAAAGACATTTTCTGGTATGTGGCTGAAAATAGATTCCATATGAAACTGCTTAGCAGAGCTTATCAATATTTTTTATTCTCAGCCCTCCTGGAATAAATGCAACATTTTTAAAAACTAAAATGGCATTTTAAAAACTTGTTGAAATTTAGAGGCAGAAGCTACACAATTAATGTTTTCATTTTTCAAACCAATAATGCAGTTTTGAATAGATTTTGCAATTCTTTCAAGCTTTCCCCCACTTCCATCTGCCTGATCTTGTCCTCACTTCTCACAAAAATACTGTAAGCAAGGAAAAAGAAAACAACTCTCCTGAAAGCTGAACTTAAAGTCAGTTAATTCAATGTTCCAGAAGCTTTGTGGAAAATTTAGAGAAAGCATTAAGAAATGTTTAGCATTTTCAGACATCATCACTAGTACTCAATAAATCTTTAAATCTCTCTTATCAGGACATATCTAAGATGCTGAACTCTGTAAAGGACTTTTGTGGACAGAACTTGTTTCCCTTTTCTATCAAAATCCCTGATAGAATGACTATGAAATGCAACTTTAAAAAGACAAAGCCAATAAAAAGTTTTCTCAGGTTGCCTAACATCTGCTCATGGTACAGCACACACAAATTAATATAATAATTCAACTGTTTAACAGTAAAAGCACACCTGGGGAAAAAAAGGCTATTATTCTGTGATACATTAGATACTGAAGCCTTGCAGCACAGAGTTAAACTGCTTGTAAGTACAAGCTTAGTGCTGCCACATTTCTTAGAGAGTCCATTAACCTAGGAGCTGAGATGGTCACACAGAGGCAAGCTCTCATTTCAGGAATGTCAGCCAAAAAAAGTAATGCCCAAACTCCCTAGAGCCATTTTACTCTAAATAAAAAATTCACTCCAGTCCAAAGAGGCAAGAGATGATGCTGTCTAGCTTAGTAATCCTCATACTTTCTAAAATAAACTCTGGTGGAAAACTTGGGAGCCCAGGCAGCTCACACCCTGGAAGAAGGACTGCAGAAGACCATGTAAGAGAGCACCATCTAGTGACTAACAGCACAATAGTATCGCTGGTGAAAACCAGGAGAGGAAGAAAAACAAATACAAAACTTTTAATAGCAGTGTGTCAAGTCCAGTTTATTTTTATTGGGTTTTTTTGATTGTTTGGTTTTGGGTTTTGTCTCTTTGTCCTTGGATATAAAACAATATTTGGTCAAAATGGGACAAGTCAGAAGTAATTTAGTTTAAAGTCAACACACTGGGTTTTGATGAAACATATCCCCTATATTTTAAAACATATTAGAGTTCTACTAGAATTTGCACTTAAAACACTGTAAATCTTCAGTGTAGGAAGCTGGGAATCCAAAACACCAAAAACTCAATTCTGCTACCATAACTCAAGTGAATAATCATGAGACATCTGTGGGGCTGCTTCCAGGAGTAGGAAAAGCAGCATATGCCTCTGAAAGTGCTCAGAACAGTGCATTTCTGCCAATTTTATCATGAATCTCCTATCTGCTGGTTGAAGCTGCAGCTTCTAGAGTCAAGTGCTTCCATGTGAATCTGAATTTGAACCTAAAAATAATAATGAATTTCTAACTCTTAAGTTCAGAGAAAAGACTTGGGGAAGTGAGACACATTAACCCCCAAAACTAGACATCCTCAGGAGTAATAAAGTAGCATATTTTAAAATCAGTTTGAATGCAATTGAGAGAATGTGGGCTTGGGTGTCTGGAGATGACAATGTAAGCTAACTCTCTTAACCTCAGTCTTGGCTGCAGCATCTCAGGACCACCACAGCCAAACTCTACAGGCTTCTGCTGCTGCCTTCTGCTATTTCTGAACAACCACATAGAAGAGGCTGGAGAACAGTTCTGCATTGCTTTGGGGAAGAAGGGAGAGAAGGCATACTGCCAAATCCAGTTTCTTTTCACAGATCAAATGTGGCAACTCCAGGTAATTACAGTTGCATTAACTCACACAACTTCTAACTCCAATGCATCTCCTTCAGCAGAAAAGCAGCCTAAATGCATATACAGATCACCATGCACTGTATTACTCCTCTTTGTGCTTCTATTAAAAGTATAAACTAACACTCAAACCTAATTGAATGGCTTGCTTCTTCCCATTTCCACAGTGACTCCAGGTTTTCTGGGCTAGTAGAATTAAGTAATCTCAAGTAGCAAACATTTCCTCTTCATTGTCTGGACTTCAGCAGACTAAATGTGCTTGTAATATGCTACAGAAAACATTTTAATGATAAAACACCAACAGAAACACAGTATGTGATTTTTTTTTTGCTGTTTACACCACTTTCTATTTTTCAGCTGGAATTCAGCATAGCACCTAGACTACATCTTCAAGCAAAGCACTTCTGCAAGCTGATGCCCATGGCAGCCCTAAAGACTTGCTCTTGTGGTGGAGCAGGGAGATCTTCTTCATGGTCACTTCTGACAGTGTTTTTCTTCACTCCACTTTCCATCTGCCCTCTTTTGTCTAACAGTAAGGTCAAGTCTGGGTGCTTTTCCCACTCTGCCTGTTGCATTAGTGGCACTCGGAAAGTGAGACCTTCTCTAGACGGAAAATATTTGGTGAATTTTTAAATACTATTATTGATTTCACATTCATTTTCTTTACAAACCAGGAAAAGCTTTTATGTGAGACTGTAACAGCCAAGAAATATTTGACAAGTTGTTTAAAATCTATTGCCTGGAAGCAATCTGACAGACCAAGTAATTTACTTTCCTTATTTTGAAGTATATTCTTTAAACACACCTTATCTTCACTAATTAAGATTATCCACCTTAAAGAACATAGCAAAAAAGTGATCATGCATTGCCTGCAGCAGAGGTGACTGCCTCCTGGACTTCTGCTACAAGAGGTACAGATATTTTGCACAAAGCTTTTTTGTTTCCCCCTGTCCTTTAATGGCAAATGACTAGAACAATGATTTTGCCTTTGTCCCAGTCAACACCACTTCTGTGGTTTCAGTTTTAGGGTACTGAATCCATAAAAGGGCAGATTCCTTCATACAAGCAAATTTCTTGCCTGTTAAGTCAATCTATTTCACACCCTCTCTTTGAATACAGATTTATTGACTGCTTTTGAGTGATTTAGTCATTCTTTGGCCTCAGAAAATTACCTCTGAAATGTTTTATGCAAGAGAATTCATAATGAACAATTAATGTACTGAAAATGTCAGCACCCCAAGAAAGCATATTATATAAAAGATGAGGAAATTTATGTTCCCATATCACCCAAACTTCCTGTACTTTTTCTTCTTCTGAAGTGGATGGCTTACATTGTAGTGTAAGAGCTTGTATGAATTCAATGACCTGAATGGAATAAAGTCAAAACTGCACTAGTCTGTATTTTAGAAAAAGTAAGCAATCAATTAAGTTTTCTTTTCTCTTCTACTATTTTTAGTTAAGACATCTGGCAGCCTGATAGTAATTCCAAGTCCTCACACTGGAACATCACTGTGCATGTTTTTCAGTCAGAAGCCAAAACAAAAATTGGTCCAGAGGAAGCTAAAGACTACAGAGACATTAAAGTGAGAAAAGTCTTTTGTTTAAATCAGGGTTGAAATAGTTCCTTGTACCCACTTACCCTGATATGTATTAAGTTTTAAAATGTAGAACAATCTGAATTTAAACCTCTCAAACCTTTCCCCTTGGCACAGGAAGATCTCAGATTGTTTCACTCCATTTTGTAAGGTTTAAGCCTTAGAAATAATGCATGTTTCACATCACAGTCCAAACACTCTAGAAAGCATTTTAAAGATCCTGCCAGCTAATGAAACCAATCCAGGAGCAGCAGATTCTAATCTAATTTAGAGTAACATGTGAAGCAACTTGGTTTGCACTGCTGGGAGATCAGAGCACAGGTCATGTTACATGACTAGCTGCAGTCAAGGGTAGCACATACTGTTCTCTGTGTATCACAGAACCACACCTAGGAGAAGATGAGCAGAGAAGTTCAATGGCTTCTTCCTCCTTAGCAAGTACAAAGTTCCCCCAAAACCTTCAGCTCTGAGTTCCCAAAGTCACCCATCAACTTTTTTCTCTACTTTACAACAGTTGCTCTTTGGGCCACAATACCAGGGGAGAGGCACAAGAAGGCTTGTGCTCATGAAAGAAAGGTTTATTGACTGGGCTTTAATTCTTTGTCTGACAGAGGTAATTGCTAAGTTTAATACTGAATTAATAGTATTATGAGTTTTAAACAGAAGTCATTAGACTGCAGACAGATTAGGGATAAAATACAATATATACAATATAATGCAAATCATATCTCATACATTAAGAGAAATAGTTTTTCAATGATGTCTGTATTTCAATTCAATTATGTTTGCCAGGCCAATTAGAATTTCTCACTGACTATAATACAAATATTTCCTGAGTGTGCTATATAATGGATATTTTTACCCTTTTATCTCATTATATGAGTGATGAACAGGATCATTCTAATTAAAACCAATGCCAAGCATTCCATTCCTCAATCTTCATCTTTTTATGTTCCTCCACTGACTACTCTTCTCCTCCAAAAAGTTTGACTCATAAATCAGATTGTTACCTTCTTTCTCCCACACAGGTTTGAGCATGGAAATACTATGTCTACATAGTCAAACACAGTGTCTTGCAACAAAATGTAGTTAGCTGTCAAGAGACTCATGCTGGATCTCACCATCTACCCAAACACCTTCAGCACTATGCAAGCCCCCAGCACTGGGCTGCAACAGCCCAACACTGACTACTGCAACTAATGCCATACTGGAACAGAGTTCATATAAAGAAAACCTGATTTGATGCTTTTGCTTCTTCAGTTGATTTTTTCTTGCATCACATCCCACTGAAAAACAATTAAGTAAAATGCCCAAGTCCATTTTTTGCTGTGAACATGTATTATGCCAGTCCACACTGAATGTGGCTCACAGAAGTAATGGTAGCTACACAGATGTCCACTTAAAAAAATCAACTTGCACCAAAATGTGCCTGGTTTTGCCAAGCAACATAAGACAAAGTCATCCATTTATTCTCCTGCAGTAAGATCACCAGTTTGATAACAAAGGAAGACAAAGATCAGCTGTTAAGAAATGAAGATTACAAAACAAACAATAAAGGTCAAACATTTATAAACATCAAGAGTGACAGCTAGTCTATGCAATTGCAGTGACTATCAGTCTGTATACACAAAACAGCCTAGACACATCACTTCCCTTTACCCCATTCCCAACAGGAAAATTCTCTGAAATTAGATTACTCTAGCCTTACTCAAGTTTTCCTTCTCATCTTAGCTAACTGAGACTTGAAAATACATTATAATCTTGATTTTCCATCTTCCTCTTCAGCTTTGCTGTGAAGACAACCATAAAAACTTAAGCTGAGGAAGGAGAAGATCTAAGACTTTCAGTGACTCAGTAAATCTGAGTTTTAGTGCTGGACAGAGACAAGTGAAGGAAAACCAGACTTAACATATTTAAAGCAACAGTTTTGTAAGCTGTCCTTACAGTGACTATGCATTTACCTACACTATATAAATTTCAAGGCCTAGATCACACTGATGCACATCACCAATGAGTGCAGAGGATTGCACAGTGCCATTGATTTCATTTACACACACATTCTTCCAAATGATTGATCTCTTCTCCATCTCTGCTTGCCAGCATAAACTGATGAGGTTCCAAGACATTACTTACAGGCAACTGAGAGTGTGCATTTTCCATATTTATTCTTTATCAGTTAATTTGGGTGAACTCCTGTTTTTATGCCCTTTGTGTAATGAAAAGGTCACACATCTTTTGGTATTTATGTTGGTGACATATAGTCAAGGCTAGGGAATCACACCCTTAGGGCATGTACCACACACTCTGCTAAGGAACCAATGCTGGCACTCAATTCCCTTCAACTGTACAATCCTTGACTCTTTCAGGGATGCAACCTACAACTCTACCACTCATCTTGGCTAGCATAAACACCAGATTAGCTAGTTAAAACATTCAAGCCTCATTAGACAGATTGTCACCCTGAAAGTGAAACAAACCAATATTCCACATAAAAAAATGCCTTTTAAGTCCTGAAGTCCCCAGATAGGCAGATTAAAAGACTAGGTTTTGAGCAGCAACACCACAGTGAAAGGCATCAAGAATGGTACATTCAGAGAAGGTGAAAGCTGACCTACTGAGGACAAGATCTCACCAGAGAAACAGGGTCATTGGGCAGATAAAAAGATCACAACCAAGACTTTGACTGCAGTGATAAAGATTGGATAGGAAAACCTATAATGTAGGTTGACTGCTGAGCAAAGACTCAAAAGATACCTTCAGGATGCTACCTTGAAAATATGTTACAGTTTGTCAGTTATCCTAAGCAAAATACTTTGTTGTTGGTTAGCTGACCCTGCAGAGGTGTAGGAACATTTACATGTAAAATGGAGTACAAATAGGACCAAAAGTGTCCTCACCATGTGGATAACTGGAAAAACCATATAGCACTGGAGAAAGTAATCTGGAGGTATTGCTCTGTAAGACATTCCTTGCCAACTTACCTCCCACTTGCCCTCAGCAGTGGAAGTCCAAAGCTCCTTGAAGGCAACAACCAACATCACTACCATGTGGCAATGAAGAGAAATGAGCTGCTTAAAGGCATTACATAGCTTAAAGTCTATACTCACTGTGTGATCCCAAGTTGGTCATCTTTTAAGTACATGCTGCCACCTGCTTAAATGGGTAACTCAATCAAGAAACATAATGTAGTGCTTCAGGAGCAGCACAAACAGATCCCACAGCAGAACAGGCCCAGGGAAATGCTAAAAGCATACTTCCAGGATCACAGAAAACCAACTTGTATGCAAGCTTCCTCCACCAGACATAAGCCATCCTTTCTCACTTCTATGTGCTAACACTTGCACATGTGCCTGAAAAACAGCTGCACTTTCAGCTGGATTAGTTTTCAGTCAGATTCCCTCCTTGATCTGCCTAACTTTGCTTCTAGTTCACAGACCAGAGGACAGGGTAGGGGCAGAAAAAGATGCCTGTGAAAAGCAGGATTTCTTCTTAATGTCAATGACAGTATAGACCCTAACTGCAAAATGGCATTCAGAACATTCAAAACCCTTTCTGGGGAAGTATCTTTCAATCATAAGGATAACTAGACCTCTTCCCCTCACTCATCAGATAAGCTATGACTGAGAGATCCAAATGAAACTGTGAGATAAAGGACCTAGACCCTAGACAAGAAGCAAAGTGGTAATATATGATGCACTACACCCTTCCCTCCCCCCTGGGTGGGTTCACAGGTTCATTTCACAACCTTTCTGCATTTAAAGAACTCCTCTGTAGAAAGGGATAGTTTTGGAGCAGGACATTGGCCTACCAGGCAGCAAAGTGAAAAACTGTCATATGCCTCATATTGTTCCTTTTTAGCATGAAGAACTTGTTCCTACCAGTAAACAAAATCAGTCATTGGTAGGGTAAAACTGTCAGATAATACCAAAGGCATCCACACCCACCTGCTCTCAAGAGCTGGAGGTAACTATACCACATGTATTAACATGCTGATGGTGAGACCACAGACCTTTTAGTTTCTTGACTCCACGACTTAAAGTAGTATCGCCTCCCACTGCTGACCTTCCTCTACATGGAGCTGCTGAATTCTATTTAAACACAAAACTCTACAATGCTACAGTTTGACACATTGAAAATGAAGACTAGGATTTCTGGTACTCATTTCAGATAGAGCTGCTCATAATAAAGATGAAGCACTGTCCTTAACTGATCCTCCCATTCTACATCTGTCTTGGATAAGCATCAGGGAGCACTGTAAAAATGGGGAGCTCAGAATCCCATTGAGAGATGTTGGGGGAAGAGCTGTCCCCCAAACCAGCAAAAACCTCCTTAAGTAATTTTTTTTCCCCCTGAGTGTAAACCTGGATGCAGGCCCTCACACAACTCAGCCTCTCAGTACTAAATGATTGATTTTTCCAGTTGGTGGTATTGGATGTACTTCTTGCAAACCTCTCTCATCTGCAGACTGACTCAGTTAATTACATTTAAAGATTTGTCCAAGCTGTATCCTCTCCTATATAAACAAATTATACCAGCCATATCTGAGGGCAGGAAACCCCAGCTCCAAAGACAGAACTTGTCATGCAAACATACTGCTGATGCAATGAGTAAAACCCAAGTAGATTCCAAGAAATAAAAATTGAGTCCAAGACAAATTTGAAACTAGAAACTAACAGCAAGATCTGGGGAAATTTCTTAAACTGGAGCTAAAGACTTGAGCTTTTTTATCTCTGTCCATGTGTTTGAAAAAGAGCAGTAAGAAGCAGACCTTGAATGAATGACAACCACCAAGACAAAGGGCTATCTCAGTATCATACTGTGCCTAGATAGATCATTTGGGAAGATGTTATTTTAACAGGTTACCCACAAAACTGTACCCAATGCATTTTAATTAGCTTTAGCAATGAAGCTTGTTATCATTTCAGACTACCTGAAACACCTAAGTTCAGTACAACCAGAAAACCCCTCAGTGGAGGGCAGTGGGTGCCAGTAGGAAATCAAGGCTGAAAATGTAGATTGGATGTTTGAGACAGTTCCACTTCCCATGCAGTGATGTCACCCACTGTACCTCCTCAACATAAAATCCTGTCATTGTAGGTTGGTTTGTACAGTGACATCTCTGCCCCAGTCATTCAGGCTTCATTTCTACTATAAGCTGTTGCTCCTTGCACTCTGAGCTGCAGACCTCTTCACTTCTGATTTGCAGCTGGGATGGAATGTATAATTGTCTTCTCAAAATGTCACTGACACAGAGGTAGCTACTAACCTTATTTCCCACATGCTCCCATACACAGCACACCAAGCTGCACAGGCATGCTACACCAAACCCCACTGCAAGGTTGCTTCTGACTCTCAAGGACCAATAGGCTAGCCCTTGTGTGAGTCCTGCTAGAGGCCAAGACCCAGAGCTCCCCTCCTCCTTGCTAGTGACCCAAGAATGTAAAACTGAGTGCTTTTCCCCAGCAGCTGACATTCCTCAGATGGAGGCAAACCCCTCTCTCCTCTCCCAGAAGAAATACAGAAGGCAGGTGGTATGTAGGTATCTGTTTGGTTATGAAATTTCTACCAGGGCAGCTAACAATGCTTTCTAAGTCAGACACCAACCCTTCAGGATTTTTTTCAGCAGTTACTTTTATTTAAAAAAAAATACAAGCTGAAATACCATTCAGGCTTCCAGAGAACTTTTGTTAGGGCAGACTCAAAATTAACATGTTAGATAAGCATGTTGCAACAATCACATGAGCTTATAGAAAACACCACACATTCCAACACCCTAAGGTTTTTACTCTTTCTGCAGAAACCAAGTTGGTTTCTGCAGCAACAAAAACATTCCAGCCACAGACATTCACCCAGAAGGCAACCCACTAAGGTCAACTGACATCAAGCTAGATTCCAGGAGACAGATTCCAGGTGAGTGGGGGGGAGACTTAAGACTATTTTTCAGTAAAGAGGGGGAAGATTTAGTTGCATTAGATGGGATGTAACACAACCAAGAGGAACTGAGGGGCATAGAAATCACAACAAAATGGCATTAGTATTTGAGCTGCAGAGCAAGCGAGTTCAACTGGTTCTAGGCACCACCAACCATTTCTGAAATGCTCACCAAGCTTAGGATAAATAACCCTCTAGGTTTGAAGAATTCAAACTCAGCAGTCCACACTGGGTCAGTACCAAATCTTCAATGCAGTTTTTAGTCCAAGGATATATTAACAGCTTATGGTTAGAAATAGGCAAGCCTCACTACTGCTCCTGAAAGCAGTTATGTGACACTATGGAGAAAACCTTAAAGGATTCCTGTACCCTGGGTTCTATTCCTGGCCCTGCTAATAGCTTGTATATGCTCTTGGGCAAGTGATTTCAGCCCTCTTCGCTTCACTTTCATCTGTATGGAGAGGGATAGACATGTGGCTCCTTTGCAAAGCCACTAGAATTAATAAGCATGATAAAAACTGACTTCTTGCATTCCCTGCTCAAACCCATGAGCTGTGGCTAAAGGCTCTGCGGTGGCCTTTGTGCAACAAACTGCAACAGTGTTCTCAAAATGCTTCTTGTTCTCTCACAAACATTCAAAAGCAAAAGCTAGTGAGAAAACTGTGCAGTCCCCACTTTATTGCAAGACAATTCAGTGTTTTTTTTTTTCCTTCAATTGGCAGTTTCCAAAATTTTTGACTAGTTTTAGGCCACCATATAGAAGTTGAGTCTTTGTGAAGCCTTTGGAAGTAATTCACACATCACAATTCATTGCCATCTGCTATTCTAGACTTGTTCTGATCAAGTGTTAAAGCAACACTCACATCCTTATAGTAAATAAGGATCATAACTTATATGAATGTCACACACTCAAAGCATTTCTAAGTCTCCAGAGCTAGGCTCTTCAGGTTGCTAGTAGATGTGTACATTAAGTGCAATATAACTGTGGTGAGTCCTGGAGACCACTCTGACCCAAATCAGCCTTGCCAAGTTAACAGTTTGCACTGCTCCATATCCATTTCCCAAGTCTGCTTGTTCTGTAGTCTCATCTATTCTCCACTGAGATGCTAGAAAAGGAATACTTAACTGGCCCATTATCTTGATCAGATCTTCAGGTTCTTTTAACTGTCTTCACTTTAGAGCAAGTCAGCCAAATTGAAGTTGCTCTTCTGTCTCTACATAACAGCATCACAAATACACAAGTATTTCCTTCACTACAACTTGCACTACTTCTCTGTGTAAATGCTGTCACTAGCTACAAAGCTCTAACTTGTCCAAATTAACACATAATTAACTATTTTGTTATTATCACTAAGCACTCTGTGGCATCCCTTCCTCCACACAGAAAGGCAGGTCATCTCCTCAAAGCAGCAGCCATCTCTTCATGTACACAGAGAGACTCAAATGTCATTAGTTTAAATACATATACATTTGAAATTCAGTGCAGCTAGCTCATCATATCACTTGACAGCTGTGCCCAAATTGCTTATGCTGTAAATAGTCCAAATAAACTCTTCACCCAGGTCTTATGCCTTTCTGTTCATAACGTGAAGTTGTTTGTGGGTCACCCAAAGGTGATCTGTGGCCAACACAACCAGTCTAGCAAGCATTTATGTTGTAAATAATTATGCAAAAACTCATGGTATACTTTAGCTCCACTTCCCATTCTCTCTCTTCCCAATTTAAATAAAGAAAAGGCTGTCTTGACAAAGGCAACATTATCTTGCCAGTATGAACTGCACCCACACATGGAAATGGCTTATTAGCACATCATACAGGATGGCTTAAAGTATCTCCACAGTGGTCAATATAATAAAGCTTTAATATTAGTTTGGAATTTCAGTGTCATTTTCATCCCAGAACAGTGGGTTTTTTTTCCTCTCAGAGGCTATACAGCAGCAATGGAGGCAACAGGATGGCCAAGCATAACATTTTAAAGATTGACCTACAAAACTACAGTTATGATGATCAAGTCATCACAAATCAGATAGCACAGATTTAATTTCATTATGAGAGGAGATAAGACTGCTAGCCAAAACTGTTTTAATGAGTTTTCAAGCTTTCTAGTTTCTGGCCTTCTAAAGCACAGCCAAAACTATTAGATGAGATCACCATAAATATTTCGCTTCTGCATGCCTTGTAAGCTACCAGTGAATGCTTACAGGTATCACTTTTTGCATCAGTAATTTATTAACTCCATCAAGTTTGTCTTTCTCAGATTATAGGAGGTTATCACTGTATCAACTCAGAGCATTTTCCACAAAGATTTTTTTTTCTACAGATTGCCCTCAATGCATTTCAGCTAAGTCAGAGAGACTACACATTGCAACTGTTCATACAGACTCACATTTTTCCCCATTTACACAAAATTTTGCTAGACTCCTACCATTATGTCCCTAACACAAGCTTACCACCTCAAGCAGCAAATTACAAAAAGCATTTTTTTAGGTCAAGAGATCATTTGAGTTTCAAACTAGTTCAAGACTTTAAGAAAGCCTAAAATCTGCTCTGATTCCTATTTACAGTAATGTTTTATTCTAGCATCAGAAGCTTTATATTATATGCTTTAGGTGAAATCTCATTTGTCATCCATCTTGACCCTTAAAAGGGTTTTCAAAGGGTTAGACATTACTAGCATTCTAGAGTACACCAATATCAATATTTAGCAAACCTGAAGGCGGCGGTGGCAAGAATTACTTTTCTCAGGCACACAAAACAATCCTCCACTGTTTCTCCAGTAATTCCTCAAGGCAAAAATTTGTTAAGTCTAAGAAGTGTTCCTTAACAGCTACTGGAAGATTTCTCACACGTTTATTTCTGGTCTGATACGAAATTAAGAGGTACAATTTTACTGTTATTTACTGTAGAAGCACAAGTATAAATGTCCTTAAAGCTTTTTTTTAAGCAGTCATTTCCTAAAGTTTTATTACAGCTTCATTTGTCAGCTCTGAACAAGCTCCTACCTAATATGTTTTTAATTACAACCATTTATTGACAATTTATAGCAGATAGCACACTTTTGCTTTTCAGACACAGGCCCTGGTTCTGCAGACTCCAAGTGTTTCGTTTAGGTAGGACTACACACAAACACACCTTTGCAGCATTAGAAGCAGACTCCTGAGCAACCCTGCAAAGAGAAGATATCTTCCTTACTGCTTGGATTTTGCCATCCGTTTTATTAATGATTTCTGAAAAGGAAAAACAAAGCACAACTAACTTTAACCACTTCTTCTGCTCTCAGGCGGCTGGCTGAGCACCAACATCACAAACGGCAGAAGTCATACACAGTCTGTACTACCAGCCCATGAGAAATACTGCTGTATTAGCAAAAGATAACTCAAACACAAGTGCCCACATTGACTAAGGAATAAACACATTTCCTGAAGTGAAAAATATGTTCACAAGAAGTTAAGAAATAAGCAGCCAGTCCATGGAAACCGAAATAAATCGGCACCCCCCGCCCAAGTCGCACCTCCCCTAAGCCCACAGCAAAGGCAGGGTTACTGAGTCACACAGTA
The DNA here is from genome assembly GCA_013399015.1 of Galbula dea. Taxonomy (NCBI): domain Eukaryota; kingdom Metazoa; phylum Chordata; class Aves; order Piciformes; family Galbulidae; genus Galbula; species Galbula dea. The sequence goes on from VWZX01004918.1 coordinate 1,542,536, forward strand.
CACGCAACAAAGCATTTTCAACAAGCCACCACCAGCCAGCCACCCTCCTCTCCTCTCCCCCCGGTCCCGCGTCACGCACAACCCCAGCAGAGAGTCGGGCAGTTCCACACTCACTCTCCTCTTAGCTGCCCACGGGGGTCCGGCCGGTAACAAGCACCTAAACTGCCCTCACGGAGTTCGCTCCCGCCGCCCCCATCGCCCTGTCCTGCGGGGCTACGCGGCCCTACTCAAGCCCGAGCCCCACACCTCCAGCCGACACACGCAGCCTCTTCTCAGTCCGCTGCACTGCCCACCACCACCAGGCCCCCGCTTAGGCCGCTCCACCGCCGCTTGCACCTCCCCGCGCAGGCCATCCCCCGCGCAGGCCATCCCCCGCGCAGGCCATCCCCCGCGCANGGTAGGCTATGTAGGAGGTGGTGATTGGCTGAGCGTGGCCACCAGCGGCTGCCTCCTCTCGAGTGTGTGTCTCTGGCAGTGTCAATGGCTCCTCCTGCCACGGAGCAGCGACGGGCTTGAGACGGGGAGAGACCGCAAGGCTCCTTTAAGAGAAGGATTTTCGGGGGGGCCGGGGAGGGGGGCCGCG